>JBCAUG010176577.1:0-19935 GCA_038406175.1 Haplosyllis leylae | reverse complement strand
AGCAAGAATTGTTTAATCTCAGGGGGTGACAGCAGTTGTTCATGGGTGTTAGTTCATGCACTGGACCTATTTGTGAAAGAGAAGTGGCTAGCTGTACTACTGGGTGAGGGGGGTAGACTTCTAAGGAGGTGGCTTCCCATGCAATGAAGAATACAACACTCAGCTGATGTACAGTCTTTATTGTTATTCCTAAGACTGATTAACATGGAACAAGGGGGATTAACAATCAAGGTCTGAAGAAGTGATATCAACAGTCCAATAGTTCTTCTGTAAATCCAATAAATATACATTCACAATGTGAGGGGTTGGAAAGTCTTCAATAACACAATTCACAGACAGCTTATGCAGACACATTTTTGAGGAAATCTTGAGGAGATCACACAGTTCAGAACACAGGAATACAGTTACAGTCTGAATACAGCTCATAATTCAGGTTTAACAATGCAGCTCAAATACAGGTTTCACAAGTGTGGTTGCTCCAGTTCAAAGTGCAGCTAAGAAACTCTGTAAACAAATACATTCATCACTACAATGGTACAAATATAGACTTTAAGTTAACTTCTCACATTTACTTGTACAGGTTACAGAAAACTATGGAAATGACATGTAAGTAACAGGTTGTGCAGGAGAAGTTAATCTGGCTTTTTACCTCCTCAGGATCTGAAAGTATTGCCAGAACATCTAAAATGTAATTTGGAAGATCTTGGGGGGAAGAATCAGTTCCTCTCCTCACAGTTGCCTGAGAAGTTCCTGCTGTTTGCTATCATGACACTGATCAGTCTGGTGGCATTTCTGGAGGACCTACTTTCATAGGGTATGCCTCCCTTATATACTTAATGCCTTGTCACCAGAAGATCAGTGCTACCACACAAAGTAGTGCCCATGAGGGGGTGACAATTTGGGAAAGGCCTAAAGCTATTTAGTGCCTTTGGTGGTTAATGCAGGTACTGAAACAGATTAACTAGGAATTACACTAGTCTGAACACAATTGGACCAGTAGTTACTGTTGTACAGGTCTGAGGGGGTGAGTAGGGATACACACTGACATGTCATGCTGTGATTGATTGACTGGGTCACATGATCAGCTCATTGGCTATGGCTATAAGTACATGTGATGCAGGGACTCTGATTGGGTATTCCCTAAGGGATTGAACGGAACAATGCATGATCAATGAATAGGGACGATGTGGAACCGTCTGAGGAGGTGGTTGCAGACTAATTAATGCTCCTTTGGCCATCGGAAGCCAAATGTGTTCTCAGTTTGCCTGCATCTCCTCAGTTTCACAACGTTATATCCTCAACCTGTTACACAATAGTAGATCTATATTCAGGTTTTAAAACTTGACGATATAACATAATTCTCATCTCTGTCATATTTATAACCAGATTGGTTACAAAACAGAGCTCAATCAAATTTAATCCATCCAAAGTTCCTTAAGAATTACTGGTTTCTATACGTTGCGTGTGATGCACAAGTCAAATAAACATGTCCAATTGTATCCTATGACAGTGATGGCGCAATTTTAAATTCCCATTTGAGTTTTTCACGATAGGTGTCTGTCAGATTATCTGACAGATCTTTACACAGGGATGAGTAAAAAAAATGCGTCAAAAATTTCCCCTAGTGTGGTTTGAAACCAGGACCTCCAGATCATGAGACCAAGGCTCTGTCACTAAGCTAAGTTAACATTCAATTGCCAGCCCGAATCTTTATGGCCTTTATAAAGTCATGCTCTATTGATTCTAGAAATGAACAAAGTCCAACATATGAAGTGGTGCATGAAACATAGCTCACTTCAGAAATCTCCTGCTCAACATATACCTGCCCAGCTCAGTTGGCAGAGCATTAGAGTGATGATCTGAAGGTTGCGGGTTCAAGCCCCACTGGGGGCAATTTTTAATGAAATTTATTTTGTTCTGTGTAACTCAGATAATCTGACATAAATGTGTCAGATTTCATTACCTTGAAAAACCCGAATGTATCTGTTGCTGGCTGGGTAATACCTCTGGTAACCATACCACTTTTGGATTTAGTCATAATTCACTGAATTCAGTGAAATTTATTCAGGGAAAACCCCAATAATTTTCAGCTGCTAAATGATTCCAACCGGCAATCTTTCGGGTAGCGCCCACATACTTGCTGGATTCTGTGTACCTGATACAATCGAGTTTTTCTATAATTCGTCATTTTCTGCCAAATCCTGCCAGCATTGACATTCTATGGTCGCAACCCATTGAATGTCAATGCTGACAAGATTTTGCCAGGATTTGGCAGAAAATGATCAACCGAAGAAAAACTTGAATAGCAAGTAGAAATCCACTTTTAGAAATGCGTATCATGAACAACTATGGATTGACCACTGATTTCATCGCATTCAAATCACCGAACTCGGTTCAAGTGCTCAAAAATGAAGAAAAACTCCTGGTTTTTTCTTTACGATAAATAGTCAAAACTAAATGATTGAAATTTCAGTTACACCAGGAGAGACTACTTTTCTGGAGCAACAATCTGATCAGAAACTTTAAGCATACCTGCTGCGGTAATGATAAGAAGAGCAATGATGCTGGAAGATACAATACTTTCCAATGGGAAGTACATATTTTCCCAACAAAAGAAACAAATATTCCCACTTTTCTCCAAAGTTTGTACTATTTGATTTCAGTGGGAGTTAACGATTAAATAAGTGGACACTTGTCACGAACTACAATATGGACTACGGTTTCACGTGCAAGAGACAGATAATTGAAATATTTCAAAAAGTCCAAAATATGAAAAAGAAAGTGCATGACATTTGGTGTGTCTTTTTTGTTGCGAAAAATTATATCCTCTTGGGCGTGAATTCGAGTATTTCACGATAAGATCAGATTTACATTTTAAGCTTCAATTTACATCGAGGGGGTTCAAAAAATTTCAGCAAAAACAAGAACGTCCTCCTGCGTGACCGTAAGAGGTGTACTGCTCACGGCGTAGCCGGGGGGGGGGGTGCTGTCCTGTCTTGGAGTATCACTGTTCTGTCCATGGTGGTACCCCTATCCTGTCTGGGGGTACCCCTGCCATGTCTGGTGTATCCCTGTCAGGAGGATGGTATCTGAGAGTACTCCCCCTGGATATAGGAAGACGGTATCCGCGGTACTTGGGGTGGACAGGCGAACAAAAAGAAAATATTACCTTCCCATCATATTACGTATGTGGTGGTAATAATGTTGCCTCCAGTGAGAGTTGAACCCACAACATTGACCATTACTAGTTTAGAAGTCTGATGCCTTGCTGACTGTGCAAAATTGAAATTTGGTTGCCAGTCTGAATCTTTAACACCTTTATAAAGTCGTTGATCCTAGAAATGTAAAATGGTGTATGAAACATACATCAGCTGAAGGCCTCCCAAGTAGCACATGTATAGTTGGCACAAATATAAGCATAAGACATCTAAACCAGTGATGTAACTACAGCTACTACATTTAGTCCAGTAATTTCTCAAATATAAAAAATTTGTAGCAATTTACTGTTTTCTGGCCACTCTTGTTATTTCTCTAAGACTTGATTGCATTCATTTGGTAAATATTTTCCTTGTGCATTTTTCTGAAAACGTCACCTTTTGGGCAAATCGAAGAATAGTTCATGACATCCACAGAATTACATGTAAAACAAAGGTGCTAATAACAGGAGAATCTAACCAAAGAGGCTTAATTGAATAGATCACTGGACTCTGTGGGAGTTAATTTTAACTGCACTAAATTGATTGAATATAACCTAAGAATTCATGCACGAGTGACGTTGATTTTAAACCTAAGAAACTCAGTAAAACAGCACAAAAAGGGCTGCTTGTCGTATTTTTGTCCGTAATATATTTCGAAGTCTGGGCATAATTTAACTCTTATCATAAAATCGGTCAGCAAAACATGTCAGTTTCAGTTTCCATTTTTACTTTACTTTTATTGGGTGTATTTTTTGTATTTGACATTAAATTAAATCGATCGCAAATTTTTGTTTCCGACTGTCAGGCATTGATGCTTTTCAACGTCGACTGGAGGATAAGTTTGCAATTCGTCCGTCCTGTCTGGTGCCTTTCGTACTGAAAAAAGCAAATCAATCCAGTGACTTTTTTAATTCATAAAGCATATTATTTAATGCTTTCGTGTTTTGCCACTTACTGTAAGCTACATAATAAATCTTAACAAAAAAATAGTGTTTTAAGGATAATGTGGAACATTTTATTGAATCATCTTTCATTGGACACATCACAGAAAATTTTCACGTGTGCTAATACAAAGTACCGATTGCAAAAGACCAGAAATAAACCATTTGGAATAATAATGACTTTCAGCCCCGAGGCGGGCCATCTCAAAAGGAACAAAGAGAAAATCCCAATACCGTATAGTGAAGTGAAGCAGTATTACAATGAGAAATACACACCTGTAAATTTCCGTTCAACACAGTGCTTTGCATATATCCGCTAAAAGCCTTATTCACACGTACCGACACCGATGAAAATTTTAATTCGGCCCTATAAAGTTAGTATTGTGCTGATGGCAATTTTAAAATTGGACCAAAATTCGGGCTAAATGGGTCCCTGACCCATTCAGCCTGAATTTCGGTCCGATCCATTGGCACAATGATACACTTTTATCGGAAGTAACTTGGAATAAATTTAAAACACTGATGTTGTCTGGTCCACTGTAGCTAAACATAGTTGGTGCATAACCTGGGACAAAGTGGGAACAAATGCTCAGCGAAACTGAATATCTTTAAAGTGTGACAGTAGTACCAAAAAGCCCAAAAAGATTGCTCAAAGTGACCAAATAAAGAGAAATGAACGCTGATTATTCTACACAGAATCCAGAATTAGCTCTGAAGAATCCATATGTAGCAAAAATGCCTGTGCAAAGTTGATAACGCAGTGATTAATTTTATGATCATCAAAACATAATACCTTCAGACATGTTGATATAGTTCAAGCTTCAACTATCTCAAACCTATTAATAACACGAGAAGTCAATTGGATTTTACCATTTTCTGGTAATGTACCAGGAAACAAGGGCGCTTAGGTATAATTTTTATGTAGAAGTGTATGAGCGTTTGACAACGCGATATGTTTGATACAGGTTACTAATGTAGTGATACAAAACACTGGTTTATTGAAGACAGAACAAATTGCCTAAACTGAAAAAGAGTTGCACCTTTAACGATAATTGTTCAGATGTTGCAAAGGGTTCAAAACGATCAGTTCAGAACAACATACTTGTAAAACATATCGTTGCGTTCCATGGGAATGTACTGTAATATTATCAGAATCGGACAATTTATCTGAACCTGAATCGGGCAATGTGAATGCACCGTAAGTGTTTGTCTAAACATCATTTCAGATATTCTTCTTTGAAGTTTCCGAGAAAAAACTTTGATAACCAATGTCACTTTTGGAAATTATGAAACCCAACGGTGTTATTTCATCCAAAAATGAAAGTTGCTCAGAATGACCAGAAACACATTTTGGTTTTGGAACTTAAGAAATCTGACGAAATTTTTGAAAGTAGTTTCGGGGCATTGAAATGTCAGAGATTTTACGTCGCACTTTTCGGACTTCGTTGGAAGCACATCGCTGCCATTTGGAAAGCATTAGTGACCTAAAAACTGCGGTCAATTGTAGTGCATTTTGCGGAAATAGCGGAATTCTCTGAACACTAAAAGTCGTCATAATAACTATGGTTAGGTACATTAAGCATTACAAACGCCCAAACGGACACAATAGTGAGCAGATAAATCGCTCCGCTCTGAAGAGATGGCGCGATTAACAATAAAACTACCGATGTATTAACGCTACCCCTTACCAATAAAACTTTGACTGAAGTGTAAAAAGAGGAAACTCACCTCCCTAGTTGCCCACCAGACATACTAAAGTATTTGTTGAAGTCAATACGTAGGAGCAGTTGGGATAGATGGGGACTCGCCTGGTGACTCTTGACGTTGGAGAGTATTTTAAACAACAGATTTGATTGTCTTTGAAAACTCTAGAAATAATTAAGACGTTCTCAATTAAGAATGGAGTAAAGCTAGAAGGAGCCAGTCGATGGTGCTTCCCGATTACAGGTTTTCCACTTTCTCCCTAACTGATTTTTCCAGCAGTTCTGCAAATTTTCCCTGACCTTTTCCCAAGGGCTCAAAAACACAAATCTTCAACAAATATGTCTGTAAGTAACTGTTTTTAGACTTGCCATTTGAAACTATTTTACTATTTTCCGATTTAATTTTCCCAGGCTGACCACGAATTCTCTGACTTTCTCAAAAAAAAAACTCATTTTTTCAGTTGCAGTGGGAACTTGCGATTAGCGTAAATCGTGACTGATGGACAGTTACCTTCGCTATCGAGTCCAGTTGGCTTTGTTGTCGCTCTGAGATTTCAACACCGTCGACTTGGTGGACAAGTACACAAAACTGATGGCACAAATCTAGAATTTCATTCAAGCAATGCCAAATCTGCAAAGAAAAACAACCAATTTGCACTTCAATTTACAATTAGCTTTAATCCGTGCGAGGTAATAGAAAATATACGCACGGATGCCAAAATATCCGTATTTTTCTCAACCACAGAATCTTTGGATTTCTAATCTTAAACATGAAATGCAGTTCTTATGGCCAGGCCTGTGGTAGTCGTTAACTTGTGATACTAAGACGTGAAAGTCTGATTAAAACGCATATTGCAATTTTGGTTCGATAGAGATCGTCGGTTTTCCGGCATGAAGTCCAATTCGCTTAGAATGTCTCAGAACGACAGTTCTAACGACAGAAACGTTCGTATCTGCGACTTACCGGCTTCATGAGGAGGAAAGACTGACTAAGGAGTGCTGTTAAGAACTGTTCGTGGGCAAAACGGACTGCTTCGAAGTCTCTTGTTGACTGCACTTTATCAAGTAACTGACTGAATAGAGATTCTATTACATCAACCTAAAATTGAATGTGTTTCAATATAAAGCCATTAATATCGACCACAGTACACATATTACATCACATAAATCTTGACAACAAGTCATTTCACAAAAGATGCACTGGGAATGTATACCAAGAAAATATATAGCAAGTGAAGACAAGCATAACATTTTCAGAAAAATTTACTTATCACGACAGAATTCAGTGATCATTTCCTGACATGACTCAATTCGCCGAAATTCCCTAACTTGGAGAAATTACCTTGACCGTGGCAACCATGTAATACTTGTACTTTATTACCTGCAGATAATATTGCAAATTATCAATGAGAAATGCCAGATGGTTTCTCAACCACCATCGATGTTTCTCTTCATCTGAAACTCTATGGAATCGAGATTGCATCTGCTTTGCCCAACACTGCTGTAATTCTAACTGGATCCGTTTAACGAGCAACAAAAACTTAAACAAAGTGTTGTATCTGGAAAGACATATCAAATGCACTGAAATATCAAGTAAGTTGAACAAATGCATTAAAATGTCATTTTGTTCCCAGAGTATGCCGATTGAAATAATTGCCATAAGACACGATATGATTACCAGTTACCTCTCTAGGATGCCGGGTGTCATTATGATATGCAGTGGCCAATCAACTGTACAAGTCATATTTAGTGATGTCCAGCCGCTTTCACTCTTGTTTAACTGACTCTCACTACCATCATATGTTGCCGAAGAACCACCCCCTGAAAATACGTACACAGACACAAAAATATATCTAAAACAAATCGGAATATCTAAATACAGGAATTTTATTTTTGACTGATAAATATTAAATTGCTCAAACTTTATACTTCAAATGTCAGCAGTGGTACACAATAGTAGTTATGGATTGAAACAAAAAACACACGTCGTATCGATGTGTTGGTTTTCGCATCGATGATGAAATGAAAATGCTGCAGTAAGTGATCATCTTCCATCAAAACATTTCTAGCAGCTTGGTGAAACGCTAACGTCACGTCTGAAATAAACATATCAACGTCAGATAGTGGTTTGTACAGATTTCCCTATTTTCATGTTTAATACCTCTTCCATCCTGAAACGGTTTTTACAACCTCACATTTCTTATCCGATCGAAATATCCCATGTCTGGTACAAATGTTGAACTGACCGTGTTGGGTGGTTCCAGTGGGTGGCAACTTTAAAAGTCCCTGTGCCTGATCTATGAAAGCAAGAAATAATTCCCCACGACCCAACAAGAAGAAATCCTTCATGACTTTGAGTTGTCCCACCAGATCAGCCTCTTCTACAACCAGCTTCCACAATTGCTGAAAAATATTACGCCAGATTTATCATAAGAACTTACGTTGCCTGTTACGGATGTCGCCTCTGTTTTCGAGCTTCGTCTTTCCATGCTTAATGCATTACAGAAAACACAAAATTGCGTTTTAGTCGATGGGCAAGCCATTTTAGAACATGGAAATTTGGTTAATACTCGACAGTGATTCTCATTGATTTTCAATTCAAAGGACATTTATCCCTTTGAATGGATACTCCAGGGCAATTCAAATGAATGGTAAAGAATCCACTGGTTTTAAAGGTTAGAATTCCTTTCAAAAATACTATTTAGTGTGACGAACACATCTGTACATTATAAAATATGTTTAATTTTACTTTTACAAAGGATGACCTTTACAAAAGAGAGAAACAAAAAGTATCCTTGTGACATCTTTCACAGGCATATTAATTAAAAACTTCTTGTTCAATTTGACACCGCAAGTTTGACATTTTCCGATGAACCGACGAGACAGTAATAGAAACCAGTGGGCAGAAAAACTCACCTCAGCCACGTATATTCTAATCTTATCAACAACAGCTTCGAATGACATGATGTTAAACTCGGCCTGCTCTGAAAGCTCCATCAATTCTTTACAGAAGTCTTCTTCCTTCCCACGAAGAATGGATCCTGTTAGACAATGCAAATGCGTGACCAGGGAGAACATAATCTTTACTGGCGTTAAAAACCTGTGTTCCCTGGACAACATCTTGATATTTTAAAGATTTATCAGGCGATAGAACAAAGCTTTCCCACATGACGCACAAACTCCAAACAATATTTTTCAATTGCAACTTGGGTTGTTGTTAAGTTTTTCTCAAAAAGGCAAAATCATTCAAAAAAGTCGTCTGAAGAATTTTGTTTCATTTACAGACTTAGAAAATATCAATGACACAAATGTAAGAGAATCGTAAACTAATAAACCATGGATACGATACACCTTTTGAATCAAGTAGCACTCCTACATCATTGTCAACCATGATGGGCAAAGTAACACTCATCTGTAATGGTCTATTTTTGGAAATCAAGAAAACTTTTACCTAGATATACTTTTTGTTATTGGGGGATAGGGATATGGATGCAGGATCCACTTCGTTTGGTGAATTTAACACTCACTTCACTACGATCTCTGCATTACCGTCGCAAGTTAATCGCGAGAGCGAGTTCAGTGCCGAACCGGACGTGCTCTACTTACACAGCTGTGTGATAAAGTGTTTCTAAAAGAGAGCTCTAGTGGATAGATCGGGGGTTGAAGTCCATCTATCACTATCACTGTTTTTGACCTTTTTACTCCTTACTTCTAGATTTAATTCTGAAGGTGTTTTAGTGATATAAAACTGTCGCAGAATTAAATTAGCAATTAGTATTTGTTGGGCGCAATAAATTTGCCTTTTCAGGGTTTGTTACAAGAACCCGTTCACTGAAGATTCATAAATTTACAAAATGACTGTAGAATTTTTAAGTTTTCTATTCACAGGCAGCATTTTCACAAAAAAGAGCAAGAGTCACAGATGAATCATAGATAGTACAACCGTACTCTTACAAACTTTGGTAGGACCGCTGTACATCTTGCCTTTTAGACATGTCAACTGGAATTGAAAAAGAAAAGGAAAACTTGAAAGTTTGTACCTTTAGGTCTGTGTTTCGCTTCTTTGACATCCCTTTCGAACATTTGCACGGATTCACCGACAAACAGTATTCTCTCCGCTACTCGCACAGGTATGTACGATGGAATCATTTCGGCCTTGAGAACGAATCGATTGTTTTCACCAGAATCTTCTCCACCTTGCGTTAATTTCTACGTGAAACATAAAAATTATAACAAAAAAGTCACATAACACAACGTGAATTGCTCCAAAATAGTTGCCCGATTATGATGTAGGTATTCAATGTACAAACACAATGATAATTCTCAGGGTTCCTACTTTTTTCCTCTGGCAAAATTCCCTGACTTTTTTTTTCATTTTCCCCTGACTTTTATTAAATATTTTTATTCAATATATATTTTTTTGGTAATTGCATTACAGGTTAGTACTAAAATACTATTTTTACAATACCCAGAAGTAAGAATATTTACTTTACTGAGTCCAAAATTACTCTCATGAAACTCAAATAATTCAACACTTAATGTACTTTGGGCCTACCCCTGACATGAACCCAAAAAAGGGAATTTGGGAATAGTTTTAGTGGGAAAATTCAGTAATATTTTAATTTTAACTGATTAAAATTTAATCTATGAATCACAGTTTTCCCTGCTTATTTAAAATTCCCTGACTTGCTGACATTTTTTCAAAATTCCCTAACTTTTCCCTGACTGGAAAAAGTCGTCTCATTTTTCTAGGTTTTCTAGTACCGGTGGTAACCCTGAATTCTTTGTCAGGGTTGCCATCCTCAGATCAAGATAAAATTCCCTGCGATTTCCCTGTTGTAAACTTTTCCCGTGGTTTTTTGGGGGGAGGGGGTCTTAAAATAACATTTGTTTCACTACCACCAGAGACAGATATACTACTAGTAAACTCTCAAAACCTCATTTCATTTCCGAGTTCATCTACTCAAAATTTACCACAAAAGTGAAAAGATCGTGGAAATATCCAACCACAACCCTAGTGCATTATGCGGCATACTTTAATTTCAAAACTTCAATTTTTTCCTCGTGTTGGAAATAAATTCCCCGTGTAAAAAACAAGTTTTATTATCATATTTTTTAGGAAATTTCCCCGTGTTTTCCCCATCTTTAAAGCACTATTGCGACAATTCTATTGTCTTTTTGACGTGCTATAAATTAGTTAAGGCACACTCAAATTCTTTCACGGTCACGATTGCCTTCAAAATTAATAATGAACGAATTGTTGTGCTTTAACAAATACTGAAAAATGAACATCTAAATTCCCTGTTTTCCCTGCGCCGTGGCAACCCTGTTTGTATGTGAAAGTATCTCAAACAGAATTATCGAATGAATTACAAGTAATTTTGTTATTTGTGACTCACCAGGTGATATTTCACCACGACAGACCCTTTATTTCCTCTCTGATAATTCTAACACTTCATTGAACATAGGTTTCCAGGGCTCGAATATCGGCTTACAATTGTGAACTTGATATAAGAACATATGACAACTCACCAGCAAATGTTGTATCTGTTTAGTAGATATTCCTGACAATCCTAGTTCATCTTCTTCTGTTGAGCTGGTCTGATCTTCTTTCAATCTTTGCACTCTGTGCACGAAAAATTCGTTGTATCTATCGATGAGCATTCCATGCAGCATCCAAGCTGTCAGTTGCTTGTACAGTACTCCATGACATACGTGAAGAATCCTGCATTTTCATACAAGAATGCTTACCAGCATTATGTCGCACCCTATCTGATTCTATGATTTAGCACTATAAATACACTTAGCGAAATAGAACTTCAGACTAACTTGAGTCACATTCAACAGTTCCAATAATTCAATAATTGTCTTTCAAAACGATTGCTAGAGTGCAAACTAGTATTTTTTGTTTTCTTTAAGCATATGCAAATTGTAAAAACATGACATTACAAAGGTACTCCACAAAATCACTCGGGATTATTACGATACTACCATATTACAAAGAACAATCAGTTTCTTATGGTGTAATCAGACTGACAGTGGCCCTGACCGAGACCGACAACAAGTATACAGAACTCGATGGGAATCTGTGTTGTTATCTGTCTCTGTGCAGTAAGGACACCTCCATACCATTCCATAGAACCCAATGTCATCGGTCTCGGTCTCTGTCAGTCTGATTACATTAGTACTTACTTTTGAGCGGAATACTGGACTATGGGCATTCCACATAATGATGTTTTATGCAAGATTTCTAGTATGATACAACCATGGGCCTGAAACAATTTGAACATTCCGTTCTTTTACAGCGTAAATGAAGGTAACGTATTATTCCCTTTCAATGCTTGAAGGACAAAAAAATAAGTTGCTATACTTTCTGGAGAGGATGGAATGGCACCTACATATTGTTTCATTCAAGAAGATTTGTTACACAACTATTTTCTAGAATAATTTTTTTTTCGTACACCTAAATGCCAATCATACTCCGCTAAGGTCTCTGTGGAAGGAATGGTCATACTTGCAGCAGGCATAAATGAAAGTGAGCAAGTGTTAGAAACATACCCTTTGTTGTTGAATCTGATCCAAGACAGAAGACAAAGCAGGAAACAGTACTTGATACTAGTAAATAAGAAGGAACGAAAATGAGATTTGGGCACTTTATCTAGAAAAATTAGTCCATAATACATTTTGTATTAAATCATCTTCCCGAAAACCTACATGGGAATCCTATGGCCGGATCCCCGAAGTTGCTCTTTACTTGTTCGGTGAAAAGTAAATATACGTTGAATACCAAATGCCCGATCTTTTTACAACATTGGAATATATTTGTTTAAGTCCTTTTGTGGGGCCTCCGGTGCCCCTTCTTTGGATTTATGGTGACGTTCGTTCGGGGTTTCAAAGTCATGACATTATGAAAAAAGTACCTCTTCAAGTGCTGAAGACAAGTACGTTACTGTGAGGTTTGGATCTTCTAAGAGCTCTCTCTCAATATCTAGAAGAAGTTGTCTGTAGGTATCTAATACTTGGTCTAGTCCTTCACAAAAAGCTCTTATGTACAAACCATGTATTCCTTCTTTCGTACCTACGGTCAATTGGAACAATGTTAGTTCTAAAAAAGTTCGCTGATGGAAAGTATTTCTCTTAAATTTTCAAACGAACTGTACAAACTATTGGCTTGTTTTCTGAGTCAAAATCATGGTCATTTTAGGTTGAGCTGAAGATGAAATTGTCTTCCTACTCCTACGCTTTTCAATAAGTTTATGTTCTAGATCTGTGACCAAAACCTATTAAACATTTAACTGTTAAATATTTTGAACCATCTCAGGCAAGCACTTCTATATATGGGATGCAGACATATCTTCATAGTAACCAGGTCAAGTGGAGCTCCAAGGCCATTGTGTAAAGATCATAACCATCAATTTGCCATGTCAAGGTGGCCACACTCTGATCAAGTCAAAAATCTCTGTGTTTTCAACTTTTTCCGTGTTTTTTTTTCAGCTTAAAAAATAACATCTATTCTACTACCCTGTCCAGAGATATAGCTACTAATGTAACGGTGGGGGACCACCGTTAGGGTCTTTCTCTTAAAATTGGTTGATTTTCGTCTTTCTGTGTGAACAAGGGTATTTTTAAGGCCATTAAAGATTCACCGCCCTGTGGCATTCTGGGCTGTCTCATTTCAGGTTGTGGTCAAGGTGTGGCCAGGTCCTTTCATTGTGGCACTTTGGCAGGACTTTCTGCATACAAAATCAATGGGAAAGCTCCTGTGCTACCTATTAAACGTATGGATCTTGTCATTCCTTTACCTAAACCTTGTTATTTTCTGGCCAAATGGTCACATTGCGGTCAGTCTTTAATTCTGGCAAATATTTGGAAACCTGGCTCACCCCAGGGATTTCAGTCTTTCCACATGGTATAGTCCAAATTTCAGTTAGCCTCTTCAGTTCAAATCAAGCAATAGTCAGTGAAGCATGTTGGCAGGATAGATCTTGGAAAATTTGAGGGAATTTCAGTTAAAATCAGATATTTTGATGTTTCTTTACTTGCTTTTAGTTAGATTTTGGTCATATTTGGTAGTATCTTTAACGTTCAGTTAATTTGAAGGAAAAATTGGTATTTTTGGTAGATTTTAGTTGCATCTCTGTGTCGTATATTTTGTAGTATCTTATGCATCTCTGGTAATACGAGCAAGCTTTTCAAGAAGAAATACATGGTATATTCACAGATCTGCCAGATTTTGGGGTATATTTTGGAGTATTTCGTGTCAGATTGGCTTGTTCTTGACCAGGGGTGGAAAATTTAAATGTAGTATCATAACCGGTCTAATTTCTCTCTTTATTTGGTCATTTACAGTCATGCCCTGGGGTCTCCTTCTGTGGTGTACTCCAGGGGCTCCCATCCTGCCTGCAGGTGGAACCTGGTCTCTGGGGAGGTGAGGATCTTGGTATTTTTATTGGTAGATTTGTTCACACGGTTAGACAGCAAAACCCAAGTATTTTCAAGTAATCCAAGTAATTTCAGGTTAACCCTGCATTTTGCAGTATATTTCCAGGTTTTGTTTTATGAGATTCACATCCAGAATCCTGGAAAATGTGAATTTTAACAGCTGTGCATGTGTGTGTGTGTGAGGCTGTGTGCAAGCTGTGTGAATGTGTACAATAGTCCTCTAATGTTTGCAGCAATTAATGGCATTTTTTCATTGTATTTTCCAGTTAATTTAGGCCCAGCAGAGGGAATGGCAAAATTGGGGTATTTTTTCAAATTTCTAACTTAGAGATTTTCACCATATGTTTTGTTCAAGTAAGCAATAAATCATTTAAACCTTTAAGGTATTTCACTAGTTTCTTGTTTTGTTACATCTTGTTGATACCAGTTTCAATCCAGGAAGGACTTGGATCGCTGTTTTCGGCTCAGACACGGTTTTGAATGCCATAGTGTGGTTAGCCATGTCTTTGAGTGTTTACATATGGATGCATTCATACCAGCTTTTTGTGATTGTGATTAGGTTCAAGAATGGGTTGTGTACCCATTTTTCTGGGATTGAGATTGCGATTCACAATCGCAATAGTTTTAGGTTGAGAAAAATGTTGGTGTGAAAGGATCATTAGCGAATCCATGGAACTTTGATTCGCCTCTCGAACTTAATTTGAATTTGCTAATCGATTTGTACTTTCCTTTACCTGGAGAATTCTCATGTACAATGATTGGTTTGGCACATGTAACTACCTTTCCTTTTCATAAACGCCAATCTTCCTTCATACCTAAGTCCAATTGATGTTGATTTTCTGTGTCTAATACAAGAGTATATTCATTCCAAGGTAGACCTCTCTATCATTATCTGTGTCGCGTATTTGGTATTCGATTGATCAGGCTCCGTACAGGAAGGATATGTTTCCTGACTTGATTGATCAACATCAACTTATTTACCATTTTAGAAACTTAATTTAAACAAGTCTAACAAAGAACAGAGACCCCGGGAGAAAGAGGGCCAAAAAAAACTGACTGAGCAATGAAATTTTCTCACATAAGCGAATTATTCCCACTTATTCTTATGGCATGCTTACACACTTCAACAAAGGGTAAGCTGACTTTTTAAAAAAATTAATTGGTAGATTTCCTATTACCGCCTACGCACGTAGTGCGAGGAAAGGTAATGTTTTCACCCGTCTTTGCCTGTTCACGGAAGGGAGGGAGGTGGGGGGGGGGGTGTTGGGGAAGGCATGTACTGTCCAGGTCTTGTCTGAGGGGATGGTAGATCCAGACTGTCCAGGTCAGCCTTCCTGGGGAGGGGGAAGGGGTACACAGATGACCCTCCTCTCCCCCTCACTCCAGCTAGGTCTGGTTTCTCATGATAAGGACGGGGGCTGTGGTCAGTATTGCTTCGTAATCTCAGTGGGAGTGGGAGTCTGTCTTGTTCTGTTTTTTAGGGGGGGGGGTAAATCGAATTCAAATTAATGCCACTGACAGCAGAAACGGTCAGTCTAGTTTCAGGTCCAGAACTGCTGAACACAGAAACTGCCAACTCCCAGTGATAGTAATATTAATTTACATTTAAGCTCAAACCCTCACATGCCCTGAGGACTTTTTCCATGTCGGCAGCAATTGTTACTATCTACACTCAGAGCCCAATACAAGAACCAAGGCATCCGAGTTCTGTGCCGGTAAGTTTCTTATTATCACTATTTGTAAATATCTTTGAGGGACTTTTGTTTTTTTAAAATTTTTGGAGGATACAAGTCCTTTTCGTGGGGCCACTGATACCCGACTTTGGACTTCTGGTGACGTCTCCCATGGTTTCAAAGCCAGAGTGGATCCCTAGCTTGCGTGCTTTATTGCCTGCGTGCAATGGGGGGACTTCTTACATAACATTTTATTACATTACTTATTACATTTCGCAATTGTCATATTAGCTAAATACCACGTCCTCTTTTCCAGGTTTGAATAGTAGTTTATTTGGCATTGAAAGTAAAGAAGAATGGGATCTGTTGCAGGAGGCCTTCCTTTCAGACTCTTACGGTAAAACACATGTGTACATTTATATGGAGTATTCATACCGACTTTTGTCTCAACTCTACGATTGCAGGGGTGATTGCATGGGCAATTTCTCTATTCAAACCTGCCATTTGTACTTCTAGAAATTGCTAAAAAATGGATGCACAACCCATTCTTGAACCTAATCATAATTGCTTAAGTTGACCAAATAGTTGGTATGAATGCACCCATAGAGTACAGAACAACCCAATTTATGCGATTCGCAATCGCAATCGCAATAGATTGGGTTGAGAAAAAAGTCAGTGTGAAAGGACCATAACATCGTAATCGTCTTTCTTTTGCGGCCAATAACTTATGATATATATTGTTTAAGTGCACTGTGTTTTATTTACTGTTCAGAATCTCTTCACGTCGGGAAGAAATTTGCCTTGGCCTTTCCTCAGATCCGAGATTACAGCACAGATATCAAACTTGTCTTCGTGAATGCGGACCAAGGTGATATACAAATCACTGTGCGATACCCAAATAGTACCGCTGACATCGTGTCTGTTGCCAAAAACGGTAAGTACGGCTCTTTTGCCCATAATAATACAGGTATTATCACATCCGTGCCAAAGTGACATGCTTAATAGTAAGCTTCAAATTAACCACCGAAATGCTATCTTGTGTGAAATAAAAGATGCTTTCTTTTAGTCTGGATCGATTGTGAATTGTTAAGTTTTCTGCAGAATTGTTGGATCGTTGCTTTGAGAAATTCTTGCCAAGAAACATTTCTTTTGATTTCAAGATCTTGTGAGATAAATATAATTTGTATTTGAAACATTAGGAATACATCCAGTCTGGATGGTAGTGGGTCCCAGGCAAACAACACAGGGTAACAGCAATGAATATAGATTCTATATATTTGTTATTAATGTTGTCTTCTATTTCCACGTTTGTACCGACACCGAAATTCGGCCCGTTAAAGTTTAACATTGTGCCAATGGTGACATGCACTTTGACGGCAGAATGGGTGTGGAACCTATTTAGCCTATCAAAGTGCCCGTCACCATTAGCACAATGTTATAATTTAACGGGCTAAATTTGAAATGATTTCGGTATCGTTACGTGTGAACAAGGCCTTACACTGCAGGCGCGGAACAATACAGTGTGGCGCCTGAATGGAGAGTAAACAAAGACCAAGGGCGACACGTGGAAAACAAAGGAATAACCGTCTCATCAGAACATAGCTTCAGGATACTTGTAGGAAATTTCAAAACTGGTGGAGATGTGTACTTGCCATTTCCTAAGGAAACATTGGGTACTTCATACTCTTTTAGTTCTTTATCACAATATTGTAATTAATTCTTCGTTGAAGAAATGCACAAAAGAATCAGCGAAGTATTTGTGAGCTGTTGCCAGGGAAATGATTGGCATTTTGTCCGAATTAACATAATAAATTTACACTGAGAAGGTCGAAATGTCATGAAGTTAAATGTCATAAAGTTAAACACAATTCCAGAATATTTGGAAATTTAGAGCTTGTGTAGGATGAAGGAATCATTCTCACTTCACGTAAAGAAGTACCGCCCTAAGACCGGTTCACACCGAGCCAAAGCGAAAGAGAAATTTTTCTTTGATGGTTGTCGCTTACTCCTTGATTGTTTTTATGGTTCTTTGATTTTTTCCATTTTTGCTTGGTGTGAAAAGGCCCTTAAAAGGTCCTGTTTTTACCAGGCGGTGGCTGCTCTCTTCTGGCTCTACAACTCACTTGTATTGATTACAACTATTTCAATTCGCTAGAAATGTGCGTATTCTTTCAGGTGAAGACGTCAAGAATGGGTTCGTGATAGCGACTCATACTCCCGAAGCAAACAATGGTTACCTGGGAAACATGTTTGTTGTTGCCGTGTTTGAAGAGAATACAACCGTAGAAGTGTACAACAGTAATGCGAGTAAGATCATTGGCGGATCTAAGGGGGAGGGGCGCCAGGGCCGCGCCTCCACCTCTGGGTCCAATTTCTTTCATTTTTAAGCAGTTTTCGGGGGAAAATTTGGCAAAATAATAGGTTGGCGCCCCCACCTTGGGAGTTGGCGCCCCCCGTCTGGGAAATCTTGGATCCGCCACTGAAGATGCTAACTGTTATTAGAATAAATTTTGTCATGGGGCCATAGTTTGACAGACAAATATGTTTAAGGTTTTGAAGACAATTCATCAATCCAAGGGAATCATTACAATAGAAACAAAAACTGATGACAGCTAAATTTCCTGATGGTGAATAAAGGTAACTACCCAAAGGGAATGGCCATAAAACAGAACTAATACTTAAGGCGAACTTTCCCTGAAAAGTGTTCACACAAAGTACATAATCTCCAATTGATTGATCAAAATTATACAATTGCATCTTTGGATTGTTAGCCACACTAATTATTAATTTTGCATGCTGAATTGAAGGTTTCGACAGTAATAATAACGTACCAAGCAGGTTCAGTTGGGTTCACTCTCTTTCACAAAGGTCAAATTCAGCAAGAAATCCTTGGTGTTGGACAATGCTTGACGTTTCGATCCAGAACCGTTGACTTCACCGGATATTCCATCAATTCATCACATCCCATATCTGTCACAAGTGGATTGGAGTATTCCCGATTAAACGGTAAACAATGTTGACATGGGTCCTCTACGCCTCAGCTTCAGGATGAGCAGTGAGCTTCAGCATCAGCGAAAAAAAACTGCTGGTACCTGCGGTCTTTCGGGAGAACCAAAACAAGAACATTGTGCTTAGTCACTGACAAAAAGACTGTTCGTAACTAAACAAGAGGTCTTTTTGGACCAAAGACTGCTTGTTTAGGTACAAGTGATCTTTTCATACTCTAAACTCATGCTGATTACTGATCATGAAGCTGAGGTTAAACGAAAACACATTTTGACCTTTGATCACCTTTGCCTGGATAAATTATTTTCGTTTGAATGGTGTCAGGTCTAACACACAAAAAAGAATCAATATGATATTAAAAACCGACCAGGGTCTTCTATCCTTCCCTATTTCCCAATCTGGCTGGGGTGGGGAGGTGAGGTTCAGGTCCATGGACCCTAGGGGTCATCCCAAGATCATCCTCCCTGACTGATCCTTCCTCTCGTCCTCTGATCCTTCCTGCCTGGTCCTTCTGAAGAAGGTTTGGCGGGGTCCATGGTCTGGAGGCATGGGTCATCCTTCCTGATTGGTCCTTCCTCCTGTGAATTCCTGCCTGTTAATTTGGGGGTCAGATACGTAGTTCAAGGTGGGATTCAGGTCCATTGTCTGGGGAGTAGGAGCGGGGATGCATGTTAAGTCTATGGTCTAGGGTGGGGGTGGAGGTCAGGTCCATGATCCAGAGGGAGGATCAAGTCCAAAGTGGACCAACCCCCAGACACCTGTGAAAACGTTACCTTCCCTTTGTACTTCGTATATGGTCAGCAGTAATCATCGTTCATTAATTGTTTAATTCTACCCCATAATTTGCAGGCGAAACTGGGCCAGACGCCCTGATGTTGGCAGTTCCTCCAATCAGCTGGCTGGGAAACGAACACGTGGTACCGCCTCTGGGTGGACGCCTCGACGATACAGGGTATCTCATCAGAATTGTATC
>JBCAUG010176466.1:0-19937 GCA_038406175.1 Haplosyllis leylae | reverse complement strand
GGCAAGGGCTTTTTGCCGCTAGACAGCTGAGACCATGCTGTTAGCTTTGTTTACACTATGTTGGCAGCTGCAAGCTCGATCCAGGGCAGAAGTAGGATGCATTCGATATACACATGCATATTTGTTTCAAAACTTGGAATTTCGCTATTGCTTTCATGTATGCAATGAGAGAATCTCCTTACAAGACATAATCTGGCAGAGCACTCTCAAGATTGTCATCTTTCCTATCTTAGAGGTCAACAAAACTTTGAGGAACTATGGTCTTGGCACAGATTTAATGCTTTCTAATCTCTTAGGATGAATATTTACACTTCCCAAAGTGAATTTTACAAAACCTGTCATCGGGTTATATTGTACTTTTTGTGTTGTTTACTTGAGTTCTTTAAATAATAGGATGATTTCAATCTAGGCACTCGCTGTTTGCACCATGCTTGAAAGAAGTGAATTATTTCGACCCCTTGCTTGTTATCTAATACAGGTTCCTTAATGAAAAGACATCACTTTGCAAACTTAATCTTTCATTAAGTTCTCTTTCAATGAAAGTGAAGATAAGATATCGCAACGTTTCTTCATTGTAATGATTAACTGTAGTTATCCGATACCATCTTAAGAGTTTTTTAAACAGTTGATAAATTACAGCAATCACCTTGCACAGCATATTTGGCGAACTGTTCAACTTAAAATTGGAATATCTTGTTACAAAGGTATTTTATCAACTTTTGTTGAAATTTTCAGGCGTGATCACTTTCCTTAACAAGGTAGTAAATAAGCCACTTAACATCACGCTCCGCTAACACTTGGGGGATCAGAGATAACCCTTGGGTTAACAAAGGCTATATGTCACCATAGAATCTACAAATATTTTTAGTATGAGGAATAAGTTTGGAAGGATATTCTTCATGAGGTAATATGACCAGGTGATAATGGAAATAAACTCAGCTTGCCTTTGTAGTGAAAATCCTATCTACCGACTTTTGTATGTGAGGTGCATCGCATTTGAAATTGGAAAGGCCTGAAGCGCTTGGAATTCTATTAACTTAAGGTTTGCTCACTCCTTTGAACATCTGCACCAGGACAAGAATGCATTAAATCTCCCAATTTGGCACACAGTTGTCACACAGTAAACCACACAATTGAAGTGACCCGGCCACTGTAGATCTCAGGAAAGCTGCCATTCTCACCAAACAGATTGATTAGTACACATGCAGAATTACTTCAGAGGCACAAAGAATTTGTACCCAGCGAATACATCTACCAATTTAAACATTCCTTCGATGTTGTCAAAATGACACAGCTTTCCACAGTTTTTAGGAAAGCTCTTTTGAAGGATTTTTAACTCGAGTGTGGAGTACTGGTAAAGATATTATGAAGTGTAGTTATTTTTGTATTGGTCACTGAAAAGAAAAATTAGGCACTGAAGAATTTCACTCTTGGTGGTTACCATATCTGATGAAAGATTTTTATGATTCTCACTTTTGCTTGACATTGATGGGAACAGTTCCTGGTGTGACAGGAAGGGAATTCAGTGCACACAACGGGGACAGGAAAATGTAAGAGTTCCAAGATGACTCTTCCAAACCAAGCACTACTTCTTGCACTAGTACGGCACTGCCTACAACATCAATACAAAAGTGATATGACAAGAGACTTTACCAATCAAAGGACACTCAGTGGCTTGTTTCAGCCTGTTCATGTTGCTCTTAGTGTGCATTGAATTTCTTTTGAATTATTGAAAATTTACCCAATAGTGCACGATTAAACCAAAGAACAACATTGGCTCATATGGGGGAAGCTTGTCACTTCGTGAATTTCGAGGTGTTCAAAAATATTTCTGATGAAAAGCGTGTTCTTAACTTCATCCCTTTGTAAAACTTTTTAAAAGATATTTTTCTTGACTCGGTGGAATGTATGCAAAAACCTCATAGATATTCTTTCTCACACAAAAAATGTTTATTGCTGTAATCCATGTAAACAGTGATTTGAAAAAATTGTTATATTTTCAATAGAACCTATAACTTTATTTACCTGCCTGAATTTTTCTTCATAGTTGCAGATCGCAATATCACTCTGAATTACAGTTAGCAAGAAGGTCTTTCAGTCGAAGACCTACCACACGTATAATACACATATAAAAAATTATTCAAAATAGAGTGAAAATTTATTTCCTTTCAGTAAAATATGTTATTTTATTCAGATAAAAAAATAAAATTCCTAGCAGTTCAAAAGTAGCCTTAAGAGACGTACAGACAAACAGACCTGACTGCAGTTATTACTTTTTATTGTTAATACAAACCCAACCAACCATTGCGAATATTGTGAAAAATCGTCATGCGATATTCCATAACGAGAGCAGAACCGAAAAAATCACAATATTGCTACCTTTTTGAGATTTATCTCTCGCAATGGGTTTAAATTGTGAAGAGCACAAAAATGTACAAGTTGAAAACGTGATGCCTACCACCAAGAGAATTAAAATAATTACATGAGGAACATTTTCTTACCCTGGCTAATACTTTTGGATAAAGCATTATTCTAACATTGCATGGTTAGAATGCATGAGTTTCCTTGTTTGGAGTTCTGTCTTTTAGTAATAGTTTAAGAACAAGATCAAGTGTTTTATGTAAATGTTGTAAGGTGATACAGCTGAGGTGATAAGGCCTCACTAAGTGAAATAACACAGACATGTATTGTCAATGTACTTTTAGTGATAGTACTTGTAATGCATACTGCATTCTTTGCTGTTTAACGAAGTGCATGTTACCAGGTCTCTGAGATCATGTAAATAACGTTGCAGAGCACTCCTAAATATGGCAGGACAAAACATGTTAGGAAATAGTGTAAGCAGACGACAGTGCTGGTATAAAATTATTTTAGAATAAATAGCAAGTGATACCAATTTATGAATTCTCAGAGATGCCACACCTCTTCCATCTTGCCGATTTTCCCCATAACAATGAACGGTTTGGAGCGAGAGCTTTTTAAAATGAAATCTGGTTTTAATGCTGTTTTTATTTTAGACTACATTCCTAAAAATACAGAAGGTATACTTATCAAAGTAATCTCACCCAAACATAATTTAGACTCTTCTATGGTAACCCTTTGTAACCCCTGTCCGAAAGCTACAACGTACACAATTTGTTAAAAAAAATTGGAAGTACACGTCCTTTTTGTGGAGCCACTGATGCCCTTGCTTTAGACCTCTGGTGATGTATGCCATTGGTCAAAGACAACAAAAGTATAAATAGTCATTGTATGGGTTTTAAAGCCAGGGTTGATTACTCACTTATGTGCTTTCTCACTTACATGCAATATATATAATATTAATATACATATTAAAGTGATTCACCTCTAGTGCAACACCTGTTGACTGTATGGTATTCGAACCCATGGCCAAGCATGCCACTGCACAATGGTCTGAGCCATTCGGTCACTCCAACTCGTCTTAGTTTATATTGTTAATCAATGACAGATCTGTTATTTGGCATACAAAAAAGGAGTCCATGCTGTACTTACTTAGGGTACGTAGCAATCAAGTCTGGAACATAAGCTGATAAAATGTTCATGGTCTACCATCAGTGTTTCTCGGCTAAGGAATGGACCAGACCACTCTGAACCCAAAAAGCTTTTCTGAAAAATGTGAAAGTGCGGATAGCCACCTCCATCCCAGACTTATATTTCAGCATTTTTAAAAGTTTCAGACCGTTTTCAGAGTTTTCATTTTCTCCCTACCAAAGTGTTCTAAGACTCATGAATGATTCTGGCTTCACTTTAATGACACCTTCTAATGACCCTAACTTCAGAATTGGAAATATCTGACATCAATTAAGTTTGCATTACTTGTGCGTCGCGTTTTTACAGTTTTTGATGCACTCCCTGTGCATGGGGTTGGAATGTGCCATTCAACCGTGCTTTTTGAACGACTACACCAAGTTGATGATTTGAATAAATATTTATCCAAAAAGGAATAGCAGGGTTGCCTGTGCTAATCGAAATCCTGGAACAAAACGGAATTGGATAGATTTAAAAGACGGGTAAATACAGAAATACAAGCAACATGAAACTTTCATTTATTTATGCCCTTTTTGCTGAACATATCAATAAGTGTAGTTAATATGACATGGCACATCAAATAAAATTCTTTACCTACATGAGCGTAAATGACAGCTCATAATCAATTGCATACAAAGTAATATTGTTAACTCTCTCCCTCTGAACATTCCAAAATCATTGGAATGAATTGAGGCGAAATAATTTTAAGGCTATGTTCGCAGTGCAACTCGATCTTTGTGAAAGGATCTGAATTACTAGAATGATCTAATTTTTTAACCCAGTCTGCAAATGGTGTAAATGTGTAAATGGTACCAGTATTGCTTCAGTTTTCATCTTTAACATGAACTTATTTCATCTACAAAGAATTACTTGTGAGGCAGCATTCTATATAGAATGGCATTTCAGTAAGCGAGGACATTTCCAGATGTTTATCAAAGTGACATCCAAATGTAGGAAAACTTTATGACCCTTAAACACATTAACTTAATTTCGAAATTGAAAGAAACCAGTTTCAATTAATTTATTAGTCTACCTAAGGCAATGGAAATGTTCTTCTTTTTGATTCATTGCTAAGTTAATGAATTATGTTTTTCCACGTAGGCATCGTGTCAACAATACTCACGAAATAAACGCATTCATCTAGATCTAGTTTCCCCTGTTTAAGTTTCTTTGATCTTGATTTGCCAAAGATCAACCTCAAGGACTTCCTGAAGAAACATTTGACTGGAGTGATTTTCTTGAAGAGAGATATAGGCATGTCATGTAACTATAGTCATGGTACTTAGGATGTGGAATGCGCTTCTTTCTGTTGAACATCAGTACCAGTTTGGTTGCTAAGATTAAGTAAACTGACTTTTTCAACGTGACTAAATTTATGCTCAGTTTCGCTGTACACATACCATACCTGTCTTTTGTAGTAGATGATAATGTCAATTGTAATTAACAATAAGAATATGCCTGTACCTTTACTAGTGACGAAAATTTAGAATTTTTAGTTGCATTTGGTCGCAGTAGCTCATTTGATTTGGTGTTGTTAAACAACCACTTTAGAATAGGTAGTCAGTGTAATTGAGACTTTCATACTGAATGAAGCTGTCTAAATCTGCAGCTTTTGAGTAAAGTTTGGCAGAGTTTACGTTGTTTCAAATTTGAAGAATTATAAACGTAAAATAACGCACCTACAAATAAATTTTGGAACCATTATTTTCTCTCTTTAACTGTAGATCTAATTGCGATATATAAATGCGGATGTAATGATAAATCTTCCAGAGATTAGTCTTAAAATCAAATTTAAAAGTCTATAATATGTTGCCATTTGCAAATATTCCAAAACATGTAGAAATATGGAAACTTGGTAACAATCTGGAGCAATTTGCTCCTTTTGGCAAGGCGGTTGAATAGTGGTGCCCTGGTAAATGCAATGAAAGGGACTACTCCCTATGGCACTGTACATTTGTATGGAATCTCAAGCTGCATACATGCGTGGATTTCATAACGACAGAAAAGTATTTCAGAGCGGCATTGAAACCGTGTCAATCACTTGAAGAATCTTCATTTCTCTCATAAAACCAACTTTCATTGGTTTAAAGGTATGGAACTCCGAAATTAATTTTGCAGATGCAGCAAGTTGCAAAGCTTGCTTTGTCCGAAAGCTTGACAAATTTCCTCACTTTAGTGAAAGCATTTAACCAAATTAGGACAATAAAGAAGACGACATCCAGATTGGAAACGTCTGCAATGGACATTCTGGGAAAGACATATGTACAGATTAATGTTTACGGAGACGTCAATGGCCTCCACTTACTGACTTTAAATAACCAGACATTTTCCCTCAGAGAGCCATAACAACCAGAAGACTCGATTAGTGCATTTCAGGGCACCAATATCTGAGGCAACAAATTCTTTCTCTTTCCTTGATATCAGATCAACAATCAAATAGTTCTTCTTCAACAGAAATGTAAAAGTATACTTTAGTGTTTGAAAATGTAAATGCGATAAGAGAAGACGATTCAATTAAAAGCTGTTCCCCACAGATAAGCCGATTTTTGAGCGAGTTTGATTGACAGCTGAGATGAAATTTTCACAATCTTGAGCTTCCTCATTAGGTTCTACTTCACAACTTCGTCTACTGCTACTCCAATCCTTTCAAGTAAATTCTATTTGCATCTTCACTCGAAACTAGCAAGGCTATGAAAATGGTTTCCCATCTAATTTAACGGTAAAGAAATGTTTTGTTTTGTCTTTGTAAAAATGTCGTTTTTAAAAGAAAATTGTCCTCCATGCAAAGCAAAAAATTTTTTTTAAATGTATTAAGTTAATTGAATCGAATTAAGAAATTACTGTACATACCCCATTCCAAAGCACATTCTCTGCTATACAATACACTCGTAAGTAGTGTGAGCTTTGAGAGCGAAACAAGTCATTTGCGAAGAATTGACCTGACTACGTTGTTCGCAAATTGTGTTAATTAAGGCATTGGACGCCCGTTATCCGTGTACAACCGACACAGTTACAACATTGCATCAAATCCCAACGATGCATATCTTACTAGTGACCAATTAACCATGTACATGAGTATTTGTTTTGACCTTGAAATGCGAATTTTTTACTTTGACCATGATGTCGAATCATTCCTGTTATAAATTGCAAATTACTTTACAGAGAATTGTCAGCAGGTAAGATTTCCTTTAGGTGATTTTGATATCTAATAGCCATGGTCTTCATGCTTTCTCATAAAAAGTGCATTTTCATACGTTTCATGTGCATGTCAGTTCAAAACATTGGTACTGTTAGTCAAATCACGGTCAACAACAAGAAATCTTGCGACGACGCTCGTAGCGGATCCACAAGTTTGGTAACCCGTGATCCATTGTTTCCTTGAATCCGCCACTTGATGTCCTCAAAGCTTACATTCGAACAAAACTTCACTCTGTTTTGATATTTCTGAAATCAGACATTTACAACAGACTAACGACTATTGTTCCGTATTAAAGATGCTGTAACCTGACAAATGTGTGCATTTATTTTTTGAACAATTTAAAAAATTTGGCTGTTTTCTGTAAACTCTCGTAACAGTCATCTGCAAAAGGAGAAAACCATCGAGGAATTGCCTTTTTGCAAGATTGTTAAAATTACTTTTCGTGGAAAAAATATGTTACCGGCCTTGCTCGTATTAACAAAACAGGCAGTCAATTAATTTCAATGAGAGAACTAATTATGATACATATTTATCATGGGAAATCCAATTAACAGGCTTCATCTCCCTCATCAATACCAACAAACATCCACTTTGTATCGGGCAATGTGATAGATATGGTTTCTGCGTTTTCTGCCATGAACATAAGGTTGGATGTTTTAAACAGTACATTTCTCAAATCAATTTTGTGTTAATTTACCAATATTCGTAAGTTAAAAAGCTTCGAAAGGGAACTCAACAACCACTTTTTTCTTGCTGGTCATGGATATGGAAGAGATCATTTTATTTTTAGATTATTGCAATATGTTTATTTTTTTTATTTGGATTTAGGATGTCCTGTCGTGTCGTTTCCTGAATTTAGATACTTTAACCATCGTGAAGGTAGCACTCAGATTATAACAATTTCAGTACTTCTGCACCATACGCCATGCACCGTATTTTTTCTTCCCCAATCCTTTTAGTTAGAGCTCAGGCTTAAGTCCGCAATACCAACCTTACCACGGGGAATCAGTTGGCAAGGTCAGTCATGAAGTGACTGACCACTACAGTTAATTTCTCCAGAGATCCTGAGCTCACAGTTTCCAATTGAAGATGTACAGTTTCTTTAAATGTTTTTTTTTTCAAGCTAATATGGCCTCTTGCCGAAAAATGAGCTTTAATTGGAAAGGTTTCGATTTTTTTTACTGTTTTCATCTGCCAACATTTTGGAAAAGTCAGCCGATTCACTGAGTGGGATGCATAAAATTTCTACAGCAAATATTTGACAAAAGCTCATTTACACCATCATACATTATGTAACGACGGTGATGAGGAAAATTATCGTTTCGTTCAATATTTAGTTTGGCACCTGTTCCAGGAACAAATTATATTGAGAGCTATCCCCTGTTAGACAGTAGTTGTTATCTTTACTTCAGCTATCCATCTTCATTACACGATTTGCCATCGGCAGAACTAATTGTATAAAGTCAGTCCCAAATCCTCTGAATTACCCAATGCTTGTGCAGCAAATTGTGTTTGGCCGAAGGTTCTATCCAAATTGTATAAGAGCTCTTCAAATAGTTGGTATGATCTTTCGGTAGTTACTTCAACAACTTAAAGGTTAAAGGTTGGTTTTGTAAACATATTTTTATTCTGATGCAGCTTCGAGATTTGAAGCCACGATTTTTTTCTGTTCCAGCTTTCGTTCAAGGAGAATGTTGTAGCATTGTTTGCAAACTCAATTTATTGTTCCGAATTTTGAAAGACAAATTGCACAGTAAGCCGATAATGTTTTTATAATTCGCACAGTGGATAAAGGGTAGCTACTTTTCTGCATTACATATTTCCAACTCTTCACCGAATTTGAGCAAAAAGGTGTTTGTGTGGTTTGCACTTGTTTAGCTATTAGCACCAATACACCTCTCGGAATAATTACAAATTGTCATGTTTCTGTTGATATTAAGTAAACATTTGTTAAAAGAACAAATGAGTGCACAAATCAACCACACCGTGGATACATTACCACGTCGATTGATCATCCGAGAAAAAGAAAGTATTTAAAAAATAGAAAGGTGCTTGAGAAAAGACACTTCGTGTACAGAGTACAAAAAGTAACAGAGCATGCCAAAAAGGCGAATATCCAAAATACAAACAATAAGCTGAGTTTAGAGGCCAGCACAAAGCACATGAATGCTATGCGTTCTGTATTGATGGTTGCTGGAACAGTTTCCTTTACATGAGATTTCTATTTGGCAAAATGACGACACTCTTCTCGAAACACTCTGCGACAGATGTTAACTTTAACGCCCAAATAGATTTCTGAAGCATGTCTAAGACCATTAGTGCTTTTAACACCACCAGCTTTGTGTTTCCACGGGAAATAGCAGATGCTATTAGCCTTCAATCCACCAAAGTATAGAAAGGCAACAAGTGACTACCATTTCAATTCAAACGAATGGGAACATACCATGAATTTTCAATCGCGAACGCGATGAGTTGATTTTGTACCCAACAGAAGGTTTGAGAGAAGTAACAAGTAAAAGTCAATACATTAACGGTCCATAAATTATTTCACAAACAACTTGCCACGTGACAATATGGTAGTTTTGTGCTCAAAAGTACTTATTTAGAATGTAATATATCTAATAGCATTTGATGCACAATGCCGTCTCTTAGGGACATCTTTATCATCAACTTGAATTAACTGACAAATTACTCTTCTGGTAGAAGTTTCTTGTCAAAGCAAATTAATGTTGGGGAAAGACATAACTATTCTAAACATTGAATATTTTGTTAGTACTTCAAACATCCTTCTTTGATTGTTACAGACATGTATTCAAAAAGGCTAGCACTTCCATCATCATTTAAGTCGGCTCCTTGATGACTGTCAGATCCTTCTGCGTAATACAATGATGGAATGAATGGTAATGAGATCTTAGATGCTCAAGATTTATTCAATCCCTTCCCCAAAAGGTATACATATACTTGTATCCTTGTTCTTAGTAGTATTTTTGGTTAAGATAATAATTCTAGCTTTTATAATCTGAGCTGCATTAACAACACTTGAATTTGCAGTTTCAGAAATCCATTAGTGGCTCTGATGTTACAAACTGTGAGTTTCTTAATACCACCTCTTTCCATAAATAACCCAATCGGATGGAAAAGGCGTAGTTACGCCTCATGACCATAAACCAACGAGGCCATTAGACATAGAAATAATTAGAATTTATCGTAATGATCTGAGCCATGGCTATTACTTGCGCTATATGGTTAATGATGGGAGAGATGGATGACGCAATAGAAAAAATATCAGTGTTAGTGTAAACAACAACTAATAGCATACACTGTAAAGCTGAGGCAGAAACCCTCTTAAAATCAGAATACACAGATTACAAGATACGTCGAATTTTAAGGTGCCATATATCTACAGATTATTAAATGGTGGCTTAGTGTAACAGTGGATTCCAATGAGCAGAAAAATTCTGTGCCTCAACGGGGATCAAATCCTGGTCTGTTGCTTTCCAGGTGAGAAACATCAACTGCTGGGCAATTGTAACTGTCCACTGTGATATTCACACCCTTCTGGGAAAAGCGTGTCCTCATGCTTTTGACCAAACAAATAATAGGTTTATCCATAAATTTTGGCCACCAAATATAACAGTGCGTTGCAATGGGCAGAAAAATTCTATGCCTCAAACAGGGGATCAAACCGTGGTCTCTCGCATTCCAGGTGAGCATTACAACCGCTAGACCTCCAAGGCAAATACTAGATTTATTTGAGACCGCGCCCTTCATTTCTATGCCTCCTCTTCCCCATAACGTTTGTTTCTGTGTTTGAGAGTCATCTGCGGAGTTTTCTATTTCTATCGTTTCATTTCCTGATATATGTACAACATTCACTATTAAACCGCATCAACTGTCACCCAGTGCTTAGCGGGTTATGTAGGCTTTTATTCACAGAGGCAGTGACAATCCATGGATCATGTTTACCACAAGAAATCCAATTAACAGACATCCCCTGTCTCATCACCGGTGACATAAATCTACTTAATTCCAGGACACCGCATAAGGTTGGACACTGTCTATCTTCTGTGTGGCTTTACGATGTAATAGGTATTCTGACATTAATGTCTTCCTGAAGAACAACTGATAGAATCAGGTAGCAAAATTTTAAAAAACTGTAGATATTACAAAACAAAAGTTTCTGGGAGTTTATGGATTAGTGGAATTAAGTTCTTTTCTTGACTGGTTACTGACCAAGTTCATAGTACAAGGAAAGATAATGTTTTCACCCATGTCTGTCATTCTGTTCATGGCGGGTCCCTATCCCATGGTACATTGGAACTGGTCCGGAAGGAGGGTCCACCCCTTCCTTCTGGTAGGTAGTATCATGTAAGAGGGAGTGCTCCCGCGAAGGATTAGCCAGGAAGGACTGGACAAGAAGGACTGGTCAGGGAAGACAGGTCACTACTACCTCCCTCACCTCTGTCAAGGCAAAAGGCATAGAAATGAGGGGCGTAGTCGGTAATGTCTCGTAATGTTAATGGGAGGCTGCCTTGTTGACGTATGTATTGAGTTTGAATCCGGTAATGTGTCGGGAAATTACTTTCATGGGACAATGAAAACGGCTATCAAATGTTTGTATAATGAAGATAAAAGTTTGACAGAGAGAAGCTCAGCTCATTCATGATGAGTGAGAGTGGGATTTAAATGTAGCTGTTGGACAGTGGTCTCCTTATGGACACTTAGTATGGCTCTCAGATTTACACTGAGCTCAATCTTGTGTGAACACATTGCCCTTGGCTTTATCAGCTGCAGGAATCAACAGCTTTACTTGTCTTCTCAGAAATACCCATTTTTGTTTGAAGATTTGAAATAGAAAGCTGCTCTTGATATGCAGGAATTGTGGCCGTAAAGGTTTCAGTGTTTTAACACTTATGACTCAAACGAATTCTTATGCATGCGACAGTAACAGAGTAAAGATTGTCACAATCGGCCACAAATGGGGTGCATGCTCGAGCCTTCGGCCCTAGTTAAATTTCCATGTGATTGTAAACTATGGGAATGCTCTCTACCCTCAAATTTTAGAGTCTGCAGATCATTTCAACTTTGTAGTATCATTCTACCCAACCAGTGCCATAACCTGACAACTGAGTACCCAATTTAGAATTCCAGTACATTCCTCCGATCCAGTTGTTAAACATGTAAATTTTGATGAGTTTTGCAAAGAGTAAGTTGATTCAACATTTTAGATCTATCAAGTAGGTGCTGGTTTAGGCCGTGGTTCTTACCTTAGTGTTGGCACTATTAATTTACTGGTACTCAGACTTATTCCTATAAAAGGGTCATGCATATACACCTTCCCAGACTTGATCAGAGTAACCACGAAATAACATATATTGTTCCACAAGTTGTCAGCGTGAGATTCTCAGGTAAATAGTGCTGTCAACCTCAAGTTGGGAGAGTATCAAATGGTACTTCTGAATTGTTTGGGCATTTTCAAACTGGATGACAATGAGCGTCCAATCTCAAATTGATTCGATAGTGCACCTGATGTAAAAAATAGCAATCGAGTAACTTGTGACTGTTTAGAAGTAGTTTCTGATCGTTGTATTTTACCTGAATTGTGCTTGAATATGTAGTTCCTGCTTTTCAGGGCTCTGGTACTTGTTTCCAAGAGTTGTTTAAAGAGTTTTCTGGTTTTATTTGAGTTTTCTTTTTCAGTTCCAGTTATTGTGTCTTATCTTCATAAATGTGCAGCTTGAAATTTGGTTTTAAAACTTTTGTAGATCAGGAAGACTTCCCTTTGCAGATTGTAATTCCATAATACTGGAGACTGTGCATGGACATTAACTATGATCTAGATCTACATGCTACAGTCTTTGGAAAAATATTTTATTTATTTTCTCTTTTTAATGCAAGTTGATGAACACACTGAATAATAGTTGCTTCAACAAGAGAAACCCTGTCTTTTTCCTGTTTAATTGTTCTCAAATATGCACACGCTTTAAAAACAAATAATAGAATGTTTTCTCTCATATTCGTCAACTCTGCATTCCAGGAAATTGTCTTCAAGGTTGGCTAAATCAAGACATGTTCAAATAAGCACATCACAGAAACTGACAGATAGAACGTGATTTCCTTGTTCTGATGTCCTGGAAATTTCATTAAAGTTATAATATTCAATGACATTTCATCTCAAAAATGGGGAAAACAATCGTAGGTCAGCCATCGCTCAATCCTAGTCCGACATTGCTTTAATTTTTTTAAAGATTTGTCAGGTAAACTTTTTATTTGCAATGATGCGTTTATTCCCCTTCTGACAGCAAAAGATGTTTGGATATTTTCAGTTTACATTAGGTCCATTGGGTTTCATTGATTGGTTAAAGGAAGAAGCCAAACAACCATGTTCTTTAATTGTAAGTAGTCCAACCTATTAGCAGTTCTTTCGCAGTTCAAAAGATGTAAAAGATTTATAAACCTCCTTTGTAGTCTATAACAAATAAATTCTCCAGATTTTGTAATCACATAAAATGACTCGTTCAATTTTGTTGAATTCCTGGGGGAAATGAAATCTAATTTATTTTATACATTTTTGAAGGAAAAGAAATATCATATGTGAAACAGTCATGTTCATTTCATGTGATCATATGACCAACTTTAATTATGTTATAAATAGAATATAACTTGAAAGAGCAGAAAAATAAATTTCCATAAATTCTGCGGTTTGCCATTTGAAATTTAAGTCGAGTATAAAACTACTCGATGCCAAAAATACAGTTTCTCTCATTCTGAAGATCTGTAAATATCTCACAAAGCTCACAATGAAATCAAATTGTTATTTATTTCTTTGAGTGTCCAAAAAAGAAACAAGGGGAGATATAAATATGAAAAGGAAGGGGAAGACGGCAAATCTGGCTTCACTTTGTTTCTTTATATTTACATCAATGTATTGATCTCACTGTAAAACTACACCAGCCTGGGCATTAAATTGGTACTAATAGCTTCTAAGTATCTCAATATGCTACTTTGTCATGTTTATGGATGAACCACACATCCATGTTCCCACTATGTCGGCCTTATGATACAAGATAAGGCCCCCTCCATTATTCAGACGTTTTCCAGTCAATTTGCAGCACAACCGACAACAGAGCCTCAGGAAGTTAGGTTCGGGTCATTCTTCTCCAGGGATTCATGAGATTGATTAGCTGCAAGATATAAACCAATTTTCGAGAAGAAGGAGCAGGTGCTCTTACTAACTTTAAAACTAACGAAATAAGACGATACAAGTGTAGGTTTTTCTGGTTCGTTTTAACGGATGCTAAGTGATTAAGTAATAAAGAAATGGACTCTAATTTGATAGGTCAACGCAATCAATGTATTTTAAGCAAATCAACTCAAGCTTAAATGGAACTAATTTGGTCTTGTTTGCGAAATCTGCACTGAGTGTGGATAACCCAACACACCGGAGACTGAAAGAAAATTGCTGAAATGTAAACAGAACATTCTTTTCTGATTTTGGAGTTATTAACCATTTACCTGCTGCCAACATGCTTTGGTTTTACTTAAATTGTTGTCCATAATTTATACCAAACCACTAATTCGTGATAAGACTAAAAACAGTTACGACTTATTGTCCTGTGGTCTGTTGCCATGTAATCAATCTAGTAGATATTGTAATAACGCTGATGACTGACTGCAAGATGTTAACACCCAATAAACTTTGATTGTTTTGAATGCAGGTTACATAAAAGTTCTTTGTATCATGCAGAGCCAAATTGAAAACCAGTAAGTTTCGATACTCGAAAACTCGACAGAAGAGATAGACAATGTAATTTATTACTTGTTAAAAAAGAATAAGAAACAGAAATTCAATTTCTTTCACTTCACACCAATTTTCTTCTTTATTTGGTCGTCCTTTCTGCTGTGAGCAGTTTTTGGCATGGTCCACAAATTTACTTAGTCTCATTTGCTGGTTAAAAATCTATGACTGGGAATACTCATGCTTTTACCGACCACGTACGTTGTATGAAGGAAGGTGCACGATGGTTTCAGTCATACTTGTCTGTTCACGGGATGGGGGTCCCAATCCCATGGTGCTCTGGGATAGGCACAAAAGAGGATCCCAGAAGGAGAAGTATCAGTCAGAAAGGATACCCCTTCCTTCCAGTTGAAGAATCAGTCAGGAAGGAGTCCCCGGAAACCCCCTTAGGCCATTTGGATTAGTGACAGGGGTCCATGGTCGGTATGCCTTGGGGTGTCAATGGAAAGCTGTCTTGTTCCTATTTTGTATCTGATTTCATTAATTAAATATATTAGCTGGATTCAACTAAGACCCAGTCAAACCTGACTAAAGGCTACCGACAGCTTTTCTGTGTTTCCTATTTGCAGTTGGTTCCGTTGTTTTACTGCTGACTGATGATCAGTATATTGCGAGTTCAAATAGCACAGAAGTGTTCTTGAATTTAAAAATTTTGTTGTCTGATTAGTTTAATTAGATTTTTTCTTTGATTCAAAATAGGAAAAACTCAACGAAGACACTTTATTCACAAAGTGCTAACAATAAACCATTCTTCGGAAATCCCATGCATTTTACCTGTAATCAAGCATTACCAAGAATCTGCACCGCTTTGTTAATTACATACAATTTGATTAGTGTTTTCTCCCAATTTTCTCTAAATGATTAATTACTGTTGTCATTAACTGTGTTATCAATATATTTACTTATCCGCAATTTTTTAAATAGCAATGTATTAAAAACATTATTACGTATGGTCGAAAGAAAGAAGATCACAAATCATTCTCTGGCAAATGGTCTACTTACATCCGAAGGGGTAACTGCGCAGCTGAATTTTATCCTTACTGTCTGTTAACACACCGTAGTTTTCATGGTAGATCCACGTCCTATAGTCTTTGTGAGGAAAATGTCCATCACATATATCTCAATTCTTTGAAGAGAAACAAAATAAACACTAGTGAAATAGCTTATTTAGCCTACAGATGATATCTAGAACATTCAAATGGCAAACGTTAGTTTACATGATAGTTCTATCTGCAGATGAGGTAACATTGTTACTTTAGATGCTTATTGAGGTGATACTGTCCAAAAAGTTGCTTGCAAATCATCATAACATCGAACAGTATTGTTGCCAATATAAACTGAATCATATTGGTTCAAGATACATAATAGCAACTATTTATCGAGCAGCATTTCCAATGTTTTCTACCAACTCTCTTTTGAGGGCACTAAAGAAACAAAACATCTGGAATTAAAGTAGGGAAAATCTCAAGCTCCAGTCCACGTAATTGTAAGGATACCTCTATTATCCGTTTCGTGAATATTGATTTGACCTCTGATTAGTTAACACTTTGGATGATAAGCTCTATCAGTGGCTGATATTGGCCTGTCACCAACAATTAACATGAAGACCAGCTTATTCTACAGCGTATGGACTCTCGCCAGATTGCTTCTCAAATTATTCAATGACTGCTGTTGTCGAGATCTCTATCAAAGAGGGTGGTGAAGTTCACAATTCTCAACGCTTGTTCGCTTGTCAGAAATATTAGGAAAAAGTTCCTTACAGGTCTTTTCCACATTTGGAAAAATTGATGACATTGTTATTCTCTACATCTTTTGCCCATTTAAGTGACATCGATTTATTCAATTCATTGACTTACAATAGGCAATACCAGCCAGAAATATACATCATCGTCAAGTAGAGTGAGTGCTTGTGCAATTTTAATGAATTCCCTGAGTACATGACCTAAGTCTACCTTTCAACAATTCATAGGCCAAACTTGTGAAGTTCCTATTCTTTCCTGCTTTAATTTAACATGAGACACTGGAGTCGGTAGAATATAACATGTAATTATTTTCATGTAATCTTTTGAAAACAACAGATTTTAGCCACTCGTAGCCTGGACTGGTAATTGTTATAATTGTTGAGGAGGTGAAGTCTAATTATCTGTCGGTGATTAATGAGATGGTTTATTGGACAATACATCTTGAGTGTGGGTTAATTCAGGCTGGTTATTGTACAAATAATTATCTGCAAAGTAGTTTCCATTATGTAGGCTTAATAAATAATAAATTGCGCAAGATAATTCTGGGGATTTTGTGAAAACCCAGAAACTTTCTAGATTACAAAATGTTATGTTGTCTGTGGACTACATCCACACGTAGAAAGAAGTGTTTGTTGCAGAAATGTCAATCTCAAGATAAGTTTTCAACTCAGTACACATTGCGTTTGCGTAAATAAAACCACAATAACTGCCTAAAGCTGTTCGTCTTCGCTGTCGGCAAGTTTTGAAATTCAGGACCAAAACACAGAGCGAGACACAACAGATGGTGCAGATAACAGGAAAATTCTTGTTGAAAAGGCTCCGTCTATGCAAATATAGTTTTTATGCAGAAATTTCCCAAAATCAACTGCAAATATCATAGATACAGATGACACTGAGTGAAAAGATACATTTTGAACAGAGAAGCCGCCTGTATTTTGTAGTATATCATTTATTTTCACCTGTTTTTCAACGGTTCTGGGGTGATGAGTACTCTATCCTCTCCTTATGACTTTTTCAAATCGCTTTATCAAATACCTCTCACATCAGCAGATTGGTCTCTTCATCGTTGTTTGCTAAAGAAATTACTACTCTTCAATTGATATATTGCTACCCTAAGTTTTTTCCATATTGCAATTTAACCTGTAATCAGTACAATGAAAAATAAATCATTGTGGGTTGAGCTATTCCAGTACAATTCTCCGGTGACCGACTGCTTAACCTGGCTTATTTGGTCTCGGTTGCTTGTAGCTGATTGACTCACAACATAATTATTAACCTTCTCCTTGGACGAATATTGAGAGAAACCCAGCAGCTTCAACCAAGAAAAAGAACTGTATCAATCATCTATTTATTCACAGTTTATTATCCACATATGTAATAAAATTTATCTCATAAGCTCTGGTGCTTTAAGAACAATTTTGAAGAGCAAAATATATTGCTCATTTAGTTTGTTTGGACTGCACTTCTCAGTCCACTCCATTAAAGCTATCAGTTTAGTTTTTTAACTCATTAAAGTTTAAACTCGTTGTATGTATCTCAGAAGAGAACAGAAAATGGCTAAATATTGTATGAAGACAGTAATATGTGTGTGATTTTCAATAGTTAAATATATCGGAAAATTTCCCTCATTGAAATCTAATTTACGGAGGTCAGTTTTCCTGTACAAAGAGAATTGTAAATGTACACAATGTCCCTAATTGAGCTTTATCAGGGGGGATCAGCATGGCGGAATGCAGGTGACTCGGTTGAGCGCATGCGCGCAGGTCAGTAATGCTTCAACATGGCGTACACGTTTCGATTTCAAAAATGTCAGTATTTTGCATTAATTTACTACTTTCCAGGGCTCTGGCCATATAAAGATAGTGACTGTATGGTACATGAACATTCATAGATTATCGGGGAAATGTGATTATGATGTAGTTTGTGTGATTTTGGTGGAAACTTTGATCGAAGTGGTTGGAGAAAATTCGCCGTGGAGAAATTTGTGAGAAAAAGTTTTATCTTGTCACGTATGCAGTTAATGGTGTACTGAATCCTTACGATATTACTTTATTCCTTATTAATGAAGTGTCTAGTTATGTTTGTATGTAGTTCTAGTTGTGGGATATTGTGGTATCGACTACTGACACATGTTTGCGAATGGTCATGGTAAATGTTTGCGCGCAGGGCTATTTCAATCAAGTTCGGTGATCGCGTCTGACTACAATGATTGCATATTTGTGTAATAATCATGATGATGATCGCACAAGGTGTACATGTATTTTGCTCTTCGTCAAGGATCGCATATGTTTAGGCACCTTGAGAACTGGAGTAAGCACGAAGTTGGCTGAACTCAATTCAAGTTAAATCAACTTCAATCAACTTCAATCAAGTTTAATCAAGTTCAATTAATTGCAGTTCGCTCTATTTTGATGGCTTCACTGCTGTATGTGAATGTAGATACAATGTTACATTCATCTATGATATCGCTGCTAGGCAAAAGTAAGCATGTTTCCATTACACATTTCCATGAACTGGTATAATTACAAATGCGTACCATGTATTTTGCAATTTTATTCTATGTATGCACATTTGTTTGTACAGAGTGCGCTGAATGGCAGGTCAAATTTATGGCAGAAATGTGTTCGGGATGTCCCAGACTATGCTATGTAGTTGACAAGTCGGCCCATCTGCCTCCTGATCTTGTTGCATCTCATAATGGTACTTCTTCCGACACCAATGTAGCATCGAAAGCACCCGAGTAAGGATTCTTTTCATGTATACTGTTCTGTATAATATTGTCAACAGTGATTTGGGAATTCCTTCCATAAATATGGTTTATTATTACTTCCAGACTTTTAAACTTTGTCCGGAACTACAAGTCGAAGAATGCCAATGTCAAACCACAACTCCATTATGCCGTCGAATCTGAGATTCATGCTGTTATGGATGGTATGCTGGATAATGTGAGTGAGGAGATTTCTCTCAGTTTGGAAGGTGCAGCAGACAGTCCAAGCGATATGTAAGTTGTATGTTTTTCAACAAATTTACGTTTCTTCCCCAATTTTAATGTAAGGTAAATGTCATCATTTATCTATCAATTACTGATGACCATTCTATCTGTGCAGCATGAATGTCAGCTTAGATGTGATTGAAGATCAGAGCGTACATACTGGACACTCAGACCACGATGGCTCATCAGTGGAACCTCAACAGCAGGAGAAGGCTCATGGTCAATGGCTGTTTGTTCCGGACGATGATGAATCCGTGGCCAACAAGTTCTTTGTGCCCGATACGGATGACAAACAACCGCCAGCAAAACATGACCATATCAGCGGTCCTCATTGTGGTCCATCTGTAAGTTTATTTAAATGATATATGGCTATGTTTATATACTTATGTTGTTCATTCAAATCATTTCTGTGATATGTGTCCTTATATTTTGTAGAATATTCCTGCTGATGTAGAGTCTGGAGTAGTCAGTATTTTGATTTAATTCTTTTGGTGCTGTACTAATAATTGTTCACGTTATGAAATAACATTTTCTTTTGCAGCTTTTGATGATTCCTAATGTTGGTGCATCTGTGGAATTAATTTGAAACGTGTAATGAAGCAATGCCATTAATATTGTCTAAATTATTCTTGTGGACAAATTATTTACATACGTTCT
>JBCAUG010176355.1:0-19937 GCA_038406175.1 Haplosyllis leylae | reverse complement strand
TAAATTTCTTTTGAGCGAGTCATGTTCGATTTTACACTTTCATATTCAATTGTTCTGATAATTCTGGATTCGTGTCTTACTTCAATATATCTTTATCCAGCTCACAAGTACGGTTCTACATTCATTGAACAGATCACAGGGGTTCAAGATAAGGGCAGCTCCGCATGTTTATAAACTGTTTACCAAACCTGCTCCTCCTCGAAATTGATGAAAAGCGGCAGATTCAATTGGAATTGAGGTTTAACACGCAAATTATTACCACCGAAGTGATCTTACTATGCGCAGCAATTGCGAAACGTGCTCGGAATCAAAAGCAATTCCAATCAGTACTAATGATCAATTGATTCGGCATTGATCAGCAATAACAGACCCCTGAAACAGCTCCGAGGTCTTTAGGAAACAGGACTTTTATGATCCTTTGTAACCCATAGGAAGTTCAAGTCAATCTCCGAGAGTAACTGCAGGAAGCTGGAAACTTGATCAGGGGACAATGATCATGAATATGGCTCAACTCTAGTAACACTGGCTGCAATTATAAGATCATAATGTGCTTACATGGTCAGATTAGCACCATTATCGATTACACCTTAAAAAGGGCACTGACCAAAATCCAATCAAAACATTCCCATTGTAACCGCAAATGAACAAAATTGAGTTTACCTTAAATTTGGTAAACATCACCTGATATGAAGACAGTCGCTACATTTTCTCCGAACGTTCATAAGAGTTTAAATGCGATAAATTTCTTTCGCAATTGGCTGGCGCAAGCGATTCCTTGAAAAGAGTAGCCAATATGAGTTGGAATCTTGAAGACTGAAAAACGGATTACATTTCCAAGATCAAAAGGAAACAAGTATCACTGTCTTTTCAATTTAACGGCACGCAACCAAAGTTGTTTGCAAATGGTTCGAAATCATTCGCGTCCTCAAAATCTTAATGAGATACTTCTTTTTTGTCAATCTTTTGTAAGTCAAAATAATTCCTGATTGAATCACACAAGGTGTCTATTGACTTAAGAAGATTTCCTTCCCTCAGTACCAATTAAGCCAATTAGTGGCGTTTAAGAATTGTGCATTCCGATGTGCTCTGTAAACATTACGAAACATCATTTATTGATATTACAAATATTACATTCACACAAACTCACTCAAATGTGAAAAAGAATATATTTTAGATGAAACTACTTACAGTAATGAGATTACTCTATTTCTATTTATAATTCAAAATCGTTCTAGATTATGAATCAAAATGAAATACTGGTACACATGTCAGCAGTTTCTATCCATCAAGATATTCAACAATATCAGTCTCCTATTTTGGTATTAAGACACTTGGGGATTTGCTCGTGGTTTATAAAGTTTTAAAAAGTTACACCATTTCAAATATGGAAAAACTGAACTTTACCATTGATTTCAATGGAAGTTTGATCATCTTTTTGGAGAGATTACTCATTGAATGTTTGGTGAATGTTGCTTAAAATTTTACAAATGTCTCGTGAAATTATTTTCTTCAAACGACTTACGATAAATATTTAAATGGTAGGTCCCAAAGAACTACTTCAAGGTGTGTAAACAGATCGTTTTCCAAGCAAAAACAAAAAAGGCTAACTTGTTGCCAAACACCACATTCCCGTCATTTTTCAAAACGTAGAGGATGAATGAATGAATACACACCAAGCATAAATCTCGATCATAACTACTGTTTCTTTTAGTGACAACCAGTGCATTTTTGGATGCCGACTGAAATGATTCAAATATAATTTGGTCTGTGTGACATGAGATGGTACATATGCTATCCTGATCTGCCTTTTAAAACAGATAGCCAAGGAGGCTGGTAAAATATGAAAAGATACGTTTCACGACTGGAAATGTGCAATGTAAATCAGCAGTTCACGTGCACCGCACATTCTATCGACTTCTTTCATTAGCTAGTGGGTACTGATTGCTTACTATTTAGACTACAGGAAAAAATTAGCTTAATGATCTAACTGGGCAGTTCAAGTGTTTGTTACAAGACCAACGTATTATCCCACCTAAACTTGTCTCAAGTTTGAAGGATCTTGGTCTGACTACATTGCCAAAGGGTTTGGCTTCCTCTGTGTGTTTACTCATCAATTGTGCCTCTCAACAACAGTGCTTGGCTACAGGAGGCGAAGGTTTATGAAGCTGTATTCACTGTTGGACGTGGCTCCTCAATCTGTGCAGCACAGGGATGAAGCGGTGATGAGCGATGGATGTTCATATAACAGGAATAATCACATAAGATCAACCTCCGTGGTTCCAGGCTACGGAATTTCTGAGCCGTCAGCGTTCCTGGACTTCCGGTGAGCTAGTCCCGCACTGAAGACAATTTATTCGGTCGTGTACTGGTACGAAAGCTGTTTCGCGAGTCTTTCAAGCTGAGTCAGATTATTGTAAAGATCCAATAGTTAAGATCCTGATCTAACCGAGGTATAGAACACTCATCAACCTCAACCTAGGACTACTTCAGGTCTGCTTCTATGCCTACTTATTAGCGATGTCGAATCATGCTTTTTTACCTCGCATCACAAGTCAGGCAATAAAAACTTCAACTTGGATAAGCTTTTGGGACTGCAACTTGTTGGCTGAGGTGTCACCGTTACTTCAGTAAAGCTGTAACTGTCTTTGTACATATGGATTTTATAGCTGTTCACTGTTAACGTTTGGTAAGTACAGACATAAAATGAAAACTTCGTTCTACTTTGTTATCAAGAATCATACTACTAGACGACAAAGACTGACAGCACTTACAAAAGCGGAGAAGGAATTTCCAAAGCAGAGAGTTGAATTAAATCGGCAACGATTAATTTTCATTGGAATTTCGTGGAACATAAATGTCCGTGTTTTTTTCCTCTCACATCAATTAATTAGGGCAAAGCAACATTTCAATTATGTAAATCCTGATGTAATTGGAGATATATATCAGGTTATGAATTATACATAGTCATGTAGGGCATTGTGTAAGCACAATTACCTCTATTGAATGCGTTTGATCTTTCTCTGAATCAGTTTTGGTAAATTGCTTTTCCTGGACAACATATCTATCTTTCTATTTTTAGATAATCATACTGTTCATATTGACATAAACAATAGTAGAAAAAAGACTGGTCAAAGAAATCATTTCATATCTTTGCTATAAACCTCTTCCTAAACTTGTCTGTTTCTTACATCCTATCATTAATTTTCTTTACTTCACAGAACTTTTCTTCACCTCTCTTCTGAAGAGCTCCGTGAGTTATGATGGATTTCTCTAGTTTTCAGGTGAGATTAGGTAGTCATGAGCGATAATAGAAGTAGAGTAGGAATCTAGACTGATAGATAGGATAAACATTTGTACTTTTCATAATCTTCACCATTGTCAGTTTCGTCTACTAACAATAGCGCAATTCATTTTCCAGTATCTGTTTCTGTCAATCACAATTCTTTTCCATACACGTTTAGTGTAAAAGCAAACACGAATAGAACGCCAGTTTCAGTTTCATACACAACTATAACATAAATGCTGAGCAGTCCAGTTTGACAACTTTTGGGTAAATACCAAAACACCACCAAGAAAGATTACTAACACATAAGATGTTGAAAATATCTTTAAATTGAATTTAATTCACATCATGCAGACATTTAAATTCAGCACCTTAAATTAAGAGTGATGGAATCATAATTGAAAACAGTCCCTACAGAAAAAGAATAGAACAAGATGAATTTCCCTTTTTGCTTGATATGACAACTACAATGAGGGAGTTCCACAATGAATTAAAATCAAATGTTATGTGTGGGAGCAAAACAACCAAAAGGTGCCAGAAACTGATTTTAAATTGCGATCTCGTTACTACGAGCCCAATTTGGCTAACTTGCAGTGTTAGACTTTAATAACGTGTAGATCAGTAAACATACTCACCACCCGCCTGGTATATAACGTTTTCAGTATTATTTACATAAGTGTTTGTCATTACTTTAAAATGACTCAGTACTTGAAACTAATGAAAAGTGATTTTTTTCTTTTGAAATTTAAATGAAACACGCACATTGCTACAAAGCAAATTTGACCCCACCGCGTGAGATTCCATGATTCAAAATATGCTGTGAATATCAAATTGTTGCAACAAGAGTAGATCTAATCATTAATTGACTACACATTGATTACCAGTACCCGACCCGTGAAGCTGTCCCAATACCAACAGGAAGGGGAATCGCACGGTGTATTGTCACTTGAAGTGCTTTATGCAAACCACTTCAGGAAGGTGAAATCTTGAACAACAGACAAAGGTCACGAAAACAGGTGACACATGACATTGTATGCTGTAATTCCATAAAAATAGATTGTAATGGACAAGAGTGCGCCGACAAGTAGCACCAACATTGATTCAGACGAAATAAATTTAGAACCATTAACAGAATCGTTACGGGCACCGTGTGTGAGGGCAGTTGGGTAATAGTTATCATTGTCCAACTGTCCTCGCAAAGGTCAATCTGAAGAGCTGAGTCGATTATTTTAATTCAGATTGCAACAAGCAATTTCGCTTTTCCCTCAACATTTTAATTGAAAGAAAAACACTTAATAATGTTTAAGTTTCAAAGAAGCAGTTAAAAATAAAATTGTGCACCAATTCCATATTTAATCAATAATGTCTACATTAATTGAATTTATTCTGTTTGAAACTTTCCATTGAGTGTTCCTGGCTATTTAAAGATTCCATTCAATTCGTGTAAAACTTAAGGGAAGATACAAAGTCTCAGTGATCGAAATTGGAAGTGGACATGCCGAGAACATTCACGGAGTATTCTTACCGATAGAAAATTGCTTGGAATCTACGAGGACCCAGGTCTAAATAAAACTTATTGCCTCTTTCTGTGGAGCTGTTTATCATACAATCTTATTCAACGTTCGTTAATATCACAGTTATGTTTATTTGTAAATCTGATTTGCTTGCCAATCCATGTAATCCACTGTGTAGAACAGCGTTTATATTTTCTTGCTCACCGAGGTTCCAAAGACAGCAATCAGAAATCTGACTGCATCACTCCAAGGAGGTGGTGCTGTACAGCCAGGCTTTCCTAGCAATTCCATTGCTTTGCCCATAAATCATAACTGGCATTTTGATGCAACTTTCTTGACTGCCTATGGACTAATGGAAAGCTTTTCTCGGTGGTGGTAAACTCAAAGAGAGCTAGCTCTGCTGCAGTTTGCACTGTGGGTAGACCATGAATGCTTCATTATCAAATCAATAGAATGGCCACACCAAATACTCAATTACTCATCACAGATTGGTCTCCTTGCTCGTTGCTTCGCATTAATTGGAAATACATTGATACAACAAGATGTGGATTTTTGATGGTTTGCGATCCTTGTCTCTTCAAGTATATTTGCGTTTTGACAACTGCAGTGAGGGATTTATTTGTGTTCGGAGAATGAGATATGAAGTCATACTTTACATTATTCTACATTTATACACATGAAGAACAGATGCATTTGGAATATTAACACACGTGTACAGCAATTGGTAAAGCTGTTGTTCGCGGGGAAATCTGATGAAGATACTGTTCTGTACTGTAAATGGCTGAAATATCATCAAGTACTGATCTATAGAATAAAGTTTAATTCTGACACCAAAACCATTTTAAATTTCCTGGCCTGAACCATTCACTCTCGGATTACTTTGTTAAGCAAAGTGTCTACTTGGTGAGGGCTGGATAGAGTTAAAAGTATGAATGAAGACTTGGGTGAGGTATTGGATCATTTGTTGTTGGCTGGGATTCCAATGACACTTCAGTGAAGCTGTAACTGTTTTATACATATGGATTTTATAGCCGCTACCTGTTAAACATTGGTAAGTACAGATGTTAAGGAGACTAGAGCCTGTCTCGCATACTCAGTCAAAAAATCAAATCTTTCAATTCAAAACTGATTGAAGAAAACTTCAATACAACATTACTACAGACACTGTATTGACAGGTTTCCATTCAGATCTTACATACTCGATTTTCACAGTTTTGAAACCAATAACATCTGTTGGTTGTGTTTCAAGTGTTCTTTCTTCTCAACAGATCACACTTTATTTGTCATGCACTCCTTTTTCAATTTATGCACATGATCAAAAATATACCAGTAACACAAAATATCACTCGCAGTAATAACCATCATTTTTCACTTTTTCTAGCAAAAACATTCATCTGTTCTTTCCTGAAGAGATACACTAGGCCAAGCTATGGATTTTGCAAATTTTCAGGTGAGATTAGCAGATTGCACTATTTTGTATTTTAGAAACAGCAGCAGTAGATCCATCTATTCCCTATGCATCAGAATCTAAGAAATTAATTCCACAACATATCTTAAACTAGACAATTTTTATATTCTATTCAAATCACATATGCCAAAACCAGAGAACTGCACACATCCATCTCGTTTTCTGAACAACTTTATCGTAGTTTTTAGAATTCATTCCACGTGCATGTATTTTGTACAGTCTAATTGAATACTCCAAATGTGGTATTATTATCTTTTTAATACCGTCACACTTAACTGTAGATTACATATCAAAAATATTGCCACCTTCACTAACTGAATCAAAAGAAAAGCCGGACATAAAGTATTAACAGATCAATTTTCAATGATCGCTGCATTTTAAATTTTCTCTGACCCCAAAGCAAAACGCGTGAGTATGGTGAATCCCCTTTACAAACACGTGCCTAGACAGTCGTCATTTACACGGGAGTGTGCTCCAACGGAATGAGCAACAGAACAATTCCGCTTGTCAAAACATCCAAGTCAATAAAGAAAACACACTACTTCGAGGCCCGTGAATTCGTTGCATGCAAGACACACGCATCACGATTCAATACAAGATATTGTTAGTGATCGAAAAGTAATTGTATGTCCTCCTAAAAGGCCATCTGAGGAAGTGAAATGCCTCCGTGGCCTTGTTTCGGTAAAGTACAATTTACAGTTTATGTCAGAGTAAATAAATGTAATGAATGTTTATCAACTAAACTGAAAACTGATGCGTCATAATTAAGGTACGGATCAAAACGATTTTACATCAGTGGCGAGAACAGCCGCTGAAAGACTACTCAACCATCCCAGCTATATAAAGGTAGGGTTAAATGCCTTATTTGCTGCTTCAATCTGTAATTCACCGAGTGTGGAAAATACTATTGCACGGGTTGCGAAAAGCGAAGTTAATTCACTGCCTGCTGTGTCCTGGGTAATTTGGTTCCTATAAATGGCAGCATTTCTCAAACAATTCAGGTGCAGTACAGAATCCCATCGTGTTATTCGGACAAATTAGATCGCATTTAATAACTGTGAATGTACACAGCATGAGGTTGGCTCCTAATTCACTTATCATTGATTGGCATTTATTTGAGCATACTGTGTAACCGGAAAAGTGTCCTTTATAAATCATCTAGACTCTTTCCAAGCAAGCGCATGTAGACAAGACAAATACCCTAAATAAACTCTTGGAGAGTTTGTTCTTTCTGTCAGACACGTCCGATTTCACACACTGAACTACGATTGTCTTCAATGATACCAGAATCATGATTTCTCGTAATATTTCCTCTTCCAACTGACTGGCGTAAATTGTTGCAATGTGACTATTCAATGTGTACATCTCCATAGAATAATAAACTGAGACAGCTGTAATGTCTCCATATTTAGCACTCAACTTATTACACTATTGAAACCGTAGTGAAACATGCTCAGAATGAAAAGCTATTACAATCACATCTAATGAGCAATTGATTTAATATTGATGATCAATAAGTGACCCATGAAAACTAGTCGGGGCTTAGGGCAGAAGCCCATTGCGTTTAAATTAAGAATAGACAGAAACATAATTCTCGAAAGATCTGTTCAGCACATTCTTCCCATAATTGTTAAAGCGTATCTCTTATGTTTAAAAATGACAATATCTAAAAAATAAATGACTGAATTTCTCTTAAAGTGATATTATGAAAGGCAAATGTGACATGATTAGAGGTCCATTTTGGAGGGAACTGGGACAACCATTTTACACACATCCTCCCACAGGTTATTCACTATCACGTCACATAACTCTCAATGGTCAAATATTCGATCAGAATTGATGTGTAATATAGCCAAATTACAAAAGATGGCTTGCCATATTGACGATAATTTTGCCGGTCAAACAGATAAAAATGTTTACATTTTGAAACAATGCTGCAAAGTAAATGCCCGTCAACAACATTATAAACACGTTTGGTTAAAAAAAGTAACGCAAAAATTTTATTTCTGGATCAGGAAAGGCCAATTCAGTTCTGTAAAGACTTTTCTCAAAGTACGACTGAGAGAACATTCATGGAACTTTTTTAAAGTGAAGAACCCTCTGAATTCACACTTCACATCCTCGAGTACAGGATGAGGCTTATTTTCTGTTTGTTCAATTTACACATCAACAAAATCTACCGCATGATTTGAGTGATGGTTTAATCAGGCTGAAGGATGAGACTTTATCAGCACCAAGGACATCCCTGCTTCACAGCAAAAGCTTATCAACTGAATTTTCTTCTATCTTCTACACTTTTCTTTGGTATCAGTAGTATTCCTGTACCCAGCCACCAGTAAATCAGTAAGCAATGCTTTCCAAAGATAGCCAATGACAAATTTGAAGTCTCTTCAAATAGGCACCAAGGGAAAGTCTTCCTGGACATCTTATCCTATTTGAACATATTCAATCCGTGTGGAGCACAGAATATCTAAAGAGACTTTATTGAAATATAACATGGTCTGAGATGAGATTTCACAAAATGATAATTTTGTTAGCAGGATTTCCCGTGCAGTAGTGATCTCTTATCTGTTGCTGGATTATTGAATTTGATACAAGTGAGGGGTTGATTGGTTTCTTTAATCACTGTGGGAACTTAATCAAATGGAAAGCACTGCTATGGTTCCATAAATCAAATCAACACTTTGAGACGACTGCCGTCCTCTGAGGCAACATGGGAACTAAAAACTTGAAGACGAAACCAACTGACTACGTAAAAATGTTAATTGCTACAAGATTTAAGAAACAAATTCAAACTGAATACAAGTCTAAACTTATTCAGATCATGTGGCATGGTTTAAGTCTAATACAGGATAGGTGTCAAACATTGAGGCTTGCAATTATCCCTAAGCTGGTGCACATTAGGTTTTTCTTGGTCAGGCCATTGACCGATTTTGTCTGGGTCGCAGAAGAAAAGGACGTTTGAGTAAAATACACTTTCCTGAGTTGAAAATGAGGACTACTGACGATTTGATTTTTTCCTAGTACATTTTGCTGAGATATCCGTTTCTAAAAATATGTGACCTTCAAACTGTTCAACTACAGGACATTTCCGTTGTCACCAAAAAAGCCTCCATAACTAAATATTGGCTGAGTGTGGATTAAAGCAAAGTAACTATTGACTGGCAAAGTGTGCAGAAAGAAGTGCTCCCACTGAAGATGTCTTGATCATATTTACACACATCTTTCTTCCTGCTGACATACAAATAACAAAGTGACAAAAGCTATCTTCAGTGGGTGTTCAGTCAATTGACAGACCACTCTATGTGGATGTGATGTTCCTACACGAGGGTGGAATGGGTGGCACATTGAAAATATTTGAAAGTGTCCCTTTCCTGTACATGCTGAGGTCAAGATGTTTCAGTCTGAGTGAATACTACTTCATCACAAGTAACAAGTCACCAAACAAGGCATTGGTTGCTGTGTTTGTCCCATCTGCCAGTTCAAAGAATATTTATGAAGGAAGACGTTTACAAATGTCAAATTGTGTTCATGCACAAATCATCTTGATTGGTTTGAAGCTGATGCTATACCTGTGCCGAATACTGAACAAAGGTCATAGTTTTCAGCACTGTACTCTTTGTTTGTTATTCAATTAAATATAGTCACGAAACTTGAAACAAAAGACGCATGAGTACCTAAGTTTCTAGTAATACACAAATGTTAAAAACAACCCACAATGGTTGTTGATACCAGGGAGAGTTTGTAAAATGTTCCATGATTTATGTGAGAAAGTCAATGTTTTAAACAGGTCTGTACTGAATGTCTGTCTATTTATCTCGATAACATTAAACAAAATTCGATGAATTAATTACTTTAAACCCAGTTTGAACTTTTAGGGCTATCGTTTGTTCTAAATTAATAAGAAAAATGTACTAAAACGCCAAATCAACAGAATACAACAGTTTGCTGACTTTCAATTCCACTTAAAAAGAAGCAACAAATGGACAATATTGGCCACGTGTTTCGCCTTGCTTTCACTAAGGATTGGGCGCAATCTGGATCCGGGATTTTTACCTCAATTTTAACCTTCATTACCTCTGCTGGGGTGGCCTGTGCAAACCATGATGTAACCACTGGCTACCCGATCTGTATTTCTCGCCTTTCAGCATTGAAGCAAAACAACAACATATTTACTCAAAACATGCAGCCCGCACATGTTTCTTCGTATCGGTTCCAATTGGTTATGTCACAGTTAAATTTGGCAAAACTTCACAGCAGATACAAATCGGGGGTGCTGAGTGGATTTCTGTTGAACATGGGCATAATGAATACCAGAATGTTTTTTTTCAGCTCTTGTTTCATTCTAGGTCTTGACTTTTCGCACTTTCCATATGTACTTCGAGGAAAGCGTTAAAATATGTACAGCTATTTTTATTTCCACTGTCAGCAAAACAAAATCTTTCAACTTCTTCAAAGTACCTGCTGAGGAACAATTGCTATACAGATGAATTCTCTCGGCTATTTTGAAATATTTTCTCTTTGCACAAGGTGACACTGTCAGAAGATGATGGTTGAAAGATTTACAAATTTTGAATATTGTGGAAACATTGCGAGTCCATCCTCGGGATGATGTACATAGGACAAAAGAACTAAGATTTTTCTAAATATATTCAGCAGCACAGAAGATATGTTAAACAGGAAATAGAAGGGATTTGTACTGAAGACCCGCTTTGTATTCCACTGCTCATTGGCTATCAATAAAGCTCCGCGGACTCATCTTTCTGTGTGGTTAGACTTCAGATAAAATCGTCAAGGAGACTTACGGATCAGTAAATCAGGCACATTCAAAAATGGGATGAAACCCTTACTTGGAGACTGGGGCGTGAATAGGACTCTCTTCATGGTTTCAGTGCTTAAATAAGAGAATGCTTACTTAATTAAGCGTCAGCAGCCTTTATTTGAATCAGCACCGTGCATACAGTTTATGTATGTAAACCCACTAACCTACTTGTCAGTAGGTTGAGACAACAGTTTCTCAGTTTCTGAATTAGGTATTCAGGTTGGATTGTATCCGAAGGTACCACTGAATAAGGTCACTGAAAGGACAGGTAGTATCCAGGATAGTCCTCCTCACCAGATTTCAGTTCACAGGTAATTGCAGGGTAGAGGTGCCTTCTAGGTCCTGGAGATCCTTCAGGGGACGAGCGAAGCATTGTCATGTTAAGCGCTCAATTAGCTCATTTGGGTGATTTCCTTAAGATATTTATGGGATGCGTGAACATGAAGATCCCATATTACTCTGTTGGGTACTGTTTAATTAATGCTGCAACCTTGTCTTATTGTAGCGATACAGTCGCAGGGTTTGGTGCCGCGAAATGTCTTCAAGTGGCTTAATATTGTTTCGATGTCTGGTTGATGCGAAAGTCATTCATTTATTAGCAAAATATTCAGTACCGGTTACAAACTTACAGGGTTAAATTTTGTACAGTATGATTTAATTGCCTTTTGTGGGATTTACTGAATAGATCTCAGGTGAATATTTGTAAATGAAAAAGAATTCAACTGCAATGAACAAATAAAACAATTGGTATCTTGTCATGGAGCTTTTGGTCCATATCAATTTGCACACCTACAGTTGAAGCACATTTAGTATGCCGCAGTGAATACCAGTTAATGCACAGCCAATCTTCTTACTTTAGCTTAATCCCTCATAATGCAGCTTGATGTTATTTGTTAAACCCTTGTCGCCATGAATAATAGTTGGATTTGTAAGGTGGATGGATGCATCAGTGGGTCAAATGTTTGCAATTTGTTATTACAAACTTTAAAATCTTTTATCATGAATAGAGCATTTCTTCTCAACGAATTCGTTCTAAGTAATCGATTTTAGAGGTTTACAACCAGTATGAAAAGATCAGTATGAAAAGATCGTTTCAGTCGTTTTTGAATGACTTGAATGGACAGTTATATCATAGAATAGGATACAAATGAAATCAATCGTGTGAAAGTGGTACTAGATCTAAACGTTCTGCACAAATAAAAGTTAGCAAACATATTTTAAAGGGAGGCTATTGATCCCTTTCTTGGGATCAATGATACCCTGTCTTGGATCCCAGGTGGGGTAATCCCCTTCAGCATATTCCTTTTCAAGCAAAGGTGTGATGTCAGTGCAGGGTTGCAATCTAAGACACTGTGGTGTCACATCTGGCGCCTTAACCGACTAGTTACTCAAATATTACCATTCCTGAATGCTTGAGGAATTGGGCCACAGATCAAGACAATGGGTGGTAATTGATAGAAAAATCGATGTTTGGCACCCATATTTGTTCCCCGTGGACTTCCTCAGGCCATCAAATTACAAATCTGACAAAGCTCGTTGTATCTATTTCCTCGGGAAAATATTGGAAGGCATAAATTTATTCATCTCACTCATTTATCATTCCTCCAAGTGGCGAGGTCTCAGTTCCTGTGCCGAAGTTGGACAAAATGCTCTGTTGTCCAAGACTCGATGAGTTAGTATTGAGCAACACGGTGGCCTTAAGTGACCCATCTGTAACTATCAATTAAGCTATTCACATTCAAAAGCATGAATCTAAAGAGATACAAGGTCTCTTGATTAGGTGTAGACAAGTAATTCTACAAAGCCGACAGTTACTATTGCAATGAAATCACTTTACTTGAAACAGACCACACAGAAATTCACGTGGGTTGCTTGCTAAATTTCGGTTGTGAGCTTTTCAGTGTTTCTAAAATTTGACGAACTTTTCATACTTTAACCATGCTTTACAACTTGAAAATTTTCTGAGTTTTTGATTCAATCACCCATGACAATATTTGATGTTTAAATAGTTTTCAATAAAAAAAAACATTTCTTTCGCAAGCTTTTGCGAACTACCTCGTGGATTCCCTATCTCTTTGTTATTGATATTGTTTGTCGTAATCTGCAGCTGTTTCTCCAGAATTCCCCACAATACATTACGACATTCCCACTAAAACATCTTCATAGGTAGCACCAGTTTCTGAAGTTGTCTGTGCACAAAATAGTGATAAAGAAAGCAAGCTACTCGTTTGAGACAGGAACATTACTTGTCCAAAGAAGATCTTTCAGCAATTGTTTCTAGCTAATTGGGTGAAACACACCAATTTCCCTTTTATTTTTGACAATAATTAAGAAGCTTCTCCGATGCGACTGGAATGTATCACATTAAATTCTTCATTGACGCTATTGATATACTGCTGGTTTGTGAGAGTTCAGTTTTCACTATATTTTTATAGCCGACACAAAATATGTAGTCTGCAATATTTGTGACCTCTTAGACGGGACGAACTAAGACTTACACCGTATTTGGTGACTTGTTACTTGTGATGAAGTAGTTTTCACTCAGACTGAAACATCTTGACCTCCACACGTACCACACAGGCACACTTCAAATATTTTTATGTACCACGCATTCCACTCTCATGTAGATACATCCATATGGAAGTGTCTGCCAATTGATTGAATGGCCACAGAAAATAAATTTCGTCACTTTGTTATTTGTCAGTCAAACCCGTGTGAGAGAAAGGTTCATTTCAATATAACCAAAACATCTGTCTTTTATGTGCCATCTTGAAAGTTGAATATTTTTGCTATCTGTGCAAGCTGTGATAGTAGAAGTCCGTTGGAAGAGAAGCTTTGCGATTCCCATTTCATGGGGTTTCGGGAAAAAAATTGGACATGGACGATCAGCGTTCGATTCTGAGACGCCCTCCCCGCCCCCCCCCCCCACCATGGAAATGTCGCATGTTCCACTCCTTAAAAACAATTCTCACCTTCTCAATTTTAGTTTGAATTTTTTTTCATATTGTCTATTCAATGGCATTCTCTTACAGCGCATTGCCCTAAATAAATCACCTTAAAGCACAACTTCCCATCAAGTAATAGTGCTGAGATCAATGTTTGACATTCTTTTACATTCCCCGGAGACATCCTTGGGACCATTTACTGTAACAGTCCGACAAAGCTATCTCAATCCTTTGTTCCCAGTCCTATACAGTCAGTTTTGTGGAATGTCTGCCACTCCCTTTTAATTTCGGTTCTTTCAATGGTTTCATTCCAGCAGCAACAAGCGGGTGATTTACACATATTGGTGTGTTGATGCGAGCATCTGCGGAATGGTACTTCTGTGATATTGGGTGAAAAATCAAATTTTCCAGAGAGTTACAAGAAAAACATGGCAACTTTTCCACCTATTTGGTTCCATTAGAATCAGTAGATCAGAAGAACTGCAGAAAGTCCTGGTTGATTTTCTTTTGAAAACTGGAACATAAAATTTGATTTGAAATAAAATGTGAAAGATATTTGGTAAAATTATGTAACCCAATAAGTGAAGCATATACCTATCTGTGTAAATGGCTTGATTGTATTTTGCACAGGGAAGTGAGCTCTGTAACCGAAACGAAAGCTGAATATATCAGGGGAAATGTGTCCAGACGAGCCCATTGGATTTGAACGGACACAGCAAACCCTCTGATTAAGTTTCTGCGAGGATTAAAAGAACTAATTTAGTCATCCCTGCAGTAAACTCGATAATCAGTGAATAGTCCAGTCCAAGGCCGATGTGTACTATTTCAATCGCAGTATCGTTGGTTTCGTTTTCAAAACATAAATAAACCAATTTCGACTCTTTTCACTTACAAATATCATTTAGTATGAATATTGCTGTAAAATACCAATATAATGTGGTGTTAATTGAAAATATTATGTGATTTACCCATAATTGGGAATTACTCCGTAACATTATCTAACGACGTTAGACACTGAGGGAAGGAAAGCCTATTGCGGAAGATATCTACTGAAGAAATCGTTGGATTCACCAGATCAATCTTCAGCAAATCTACCCTCTTATCTGCTGCCATAAAGCCTCATCCTTCAGCCTGATTAAACCTGCGATGAAAATCTGAGAGAGAATTTTATGGATCTGCGAATCAGGCAAACAGAAAATAAGCCTCATCCTGTACTCGAGTATGTGGAGTGTGAATTCAGAGGGTTTTTTCAGCTTGAAAGGCTCATTGAGTGTTCCCTCTGTGTCCTGTTACACAGGACTTCGGCAGAGGCTACAAATTGATGGAACTGATTTAGTTTCACACGGCTCCGAATCCATGATTGCATTATGAAATCTGTGACCGCCTTCAAACGTGGAGCATGGAGCATGTAAACAAACCATGCACCAGAATTTAAACACACTTTGTAACTTGATTTACGAAATCATATTCGATTTGTCGGTTGTGACATTGTGTTTACTCCGTTCATAATACCAAGTTTTCTGAAACAGAACGCCTGTGTCAACTGACCAATGCAGCAGCAAAGTTGAGCATTTTTATTCTGTGTTGGGAGATGTTGTGTCCAGATAAATAAATGGTTGGCTCGCAGATATTGAGTCTCGTTGGGTCAACACAGTGGCTGAAACCCGAAATGGCTAATAGACTTTTTCTAAAAATCTTGAATTGAATACGGGATAAAAATATGAGATGTAGCTGTCAGTTTCAAGCTATTCCCAAGCTGAAGATGGCGACAATGAGATCAATGCCTCGTGTGGATAGATGAATATCAACTGTGCGCAAACTCCCCCGAGAGTTTTGTACATTTAATTGGTGTTTCTGATTTACCGTCTGATCTGATTATAGGAGCGCCCATTGTCGTGACATTAGATTACATGGGGCTAATGACGGTGCAAACGCCGCCTAATTGCTGAACTGTGCCGAGCTAGTGGTCACTCATTAGACATGCTCCCACGTTTAATGTCTTCATTAGGCGCGGTTACACGGCTTTAATGGACGGAAGACACAGTTTACGCAGACAATCCCTGATCATCTCTCATTACACAAATTGCTGTCTTGGGATCAGTTTAGTGTTACATAACAAAACAGCAAGACAATCCACCGCACAGCGACTCTATGTTTGCGCCTCAACTGGCGCATTACCGTGCCTGAAGACCAAACAATTCTCACTTCAGAAAAAGAACTAATTTTTAAATCTCACAAAAATTCTACAGTTTCGCTTCAAATTAGCTTGTCTTACGTAATACAGCAGGAACATGTTTTTCCGATCTCAAGTGGTTGTAGCCGAAACACAATTATCTGTGATTGTTTATGAAAGGAAGTACTTGTCCCTATGTTACCTGGTAAATAGATAAATACTCACTAAAACACCATCCCGGTAAAGAAAATCTTAAATACACCCGAGAGAAACACTTACCCATTTAAAATCCCGAACACATAAAAACAACCCACCAGACGACAGAATTACTACAGGAAGCAATCTAGCATGGCATTTTTTGCTTTTTGAATAAAAAAGTCAGTAAATGTAATTTTATTGGGAAAGTTTTCAAATAACGATTCTTCAGTGAAGTCAGATTTGGGAACGGATTTCTTCTGAATCCGTCTGGTGTAATGAAGTGATATCAGCTGCGTGATATTTTTCAGGGCCATCTCATATGTCAAAACAGTGAGAGATACCTTAAGGAGATTTGTCAGGTTATGTAAAGTACCCACTTCATGATATACCGATCATTTCGGTTAGGAATACCGTAAATGAAAAAATAGAAGATTTGACTGTGAATTGTAAGTTGCATATTCAAGTATTTATGTCAAAGCGTCATGCAAGAATGGTACAATTCTTAGCTGGCAACGAAGTAATATTTGTGAACGTAGGGTGCAAAACTGGGACAAAAGAAAGTTACATTCCAGTTGGTGTGTCGACACATTCTTCCGTTCTCCACGTGTAGCTAATTAAGTCTATGTCAGTCTGTTTACTCATTTGTCTGAAACGCCACTTGTTCCTTATGATAACCCTCACACGTATTTCAAGAGTTCCTAGCAGGTGAGGTACTGCTTCTAAGGGTACTTCACCATTTGGCAAGTCTTTTTGTAGAACACCTGAGATATTCAAATCTGTAAGTTGATGGCATTAAATTTTACATCTGGCAAGCCCCATGGTCGAATATTCTAGTGTGTTATATTTGCAATCTTATTTCAATATTGATGACACCTGGATAAGGTAATAAATGTATGATGTGGGGCATCTGGACATTGTATTATTTCAGGAAAATAAAAGTGGAATGAGTTTCAGGTGCCACAAATTACCAATAGTCCACAAATCAACACAGCTAGAGCCAACTTTGTGTTAGCTGTGTTATTGCCAACAACAACAAGAACAACAAATGAAGGAAATCTTTGTAATCAAGTGCTTTTGACCAATTCAGAATATTCAGTTCAAAGCGTTATCTTTACTAAACAAAGTATGATAATTGTTGATCACTTCCAATACCAAAGAACAAGAAACTATTTAAGCAACAACTAATCCAATCAAGCATGTGCAATTCATTCATCATATCATACGTAAAACATAGATTGGTTTGTCCATCATACTTATTCAGCTGACTCAAATGAATTTACAGGATCAAACATACGCAGCTTGTATCCACAGTTACCTGTAACCCTGAGCTTTGATCCCAACATCTATTTACCTGGGAAATGAATCTCTAGTCCACCTACTGGTCTACCATATCACATTCAAGGTTTACTACAACAATGATGAACTTGATTCTTGTATCATGTTTCAGAATTTACTGCAAACGCAGTTTCTTCTGTATCCAATCTTAATAATGGTCATATTTTGGAATGCGGAACATAATTTTCATCAATTGCCAATAAAGAATAAGTGGCTGTGTAAAATGGATTAGCTAACCACTAATCATCGGTTTTCTTACAAATTCTCTTCCTCCCAATCTAATTTGCATTGTTAGTTACGATACATAATTATTCATCATTATTCAATTTTCATCCACACAAAAGATTACTCGGAGGAGAGAAAAGACAGGTTGGTGATACCAAACTGGAAAAAATCTTGAAATGGCAGCTGAACTTTTAAATCGCTCACCTCCAAATGATACTGTTGGTAAATAATTTCCCAGTAAACAGGAACCGACAGCTCATTTGAACGCGAAGGGTAAACAGTACAGGTATGCCTGCCCTGGTGAGGTTCCCTCGGGGAAGCATACCTACACACCACTTAGGGAACATCTATTGCACCAAAATATCACCATTTCCATCTCCACCAGCCTAGAGGATACATCACAATTTGACCTATTAGCAAACATAGCATAACAGAATGACGAACTCATATATCAAATGGAAAAAATTGGGTAGAGACGTCAGACCAATGGTACTCATCTGCTTTATGAATAACATACGACTTTCATAGGGCTTTTAATGCGTAACAACATAATGGGAAATAACAACCAGGATTTCTCAAAGGTCAACGAGGATAGGGCATATGTCTACTTATTAAAGATGGCAGTCAGGGAGCATTTATCTTGATAAACAAACCAGCCGCTGGACTAGATATTTTGAAATGATAATCACACTAAAATTTTCTTTTTCCAGTAAAAAGATGAGTGTACCCACTAAACAATTTAACACAGAATGTTTTAGACTTTGGTAGGTCAGTCAGTGCTCATAGGAGTTCCTTCTCCCTCCAATGGGCGAGGTGAGGATGCTCTGTGTACTGTTAACAGTAGAGTTCTCCACACACTGCAGACCGGAGGTGTGGATTCACTACAGATGTCTTGTATCGTGTATCAATGTAACATTCTGGGACTCGGATCAATAAGGAAGAAGAGGGAGAGAATTTGTAAGCAAACTGATGATCAGTGGTTAGTTAAATGCCTTTCACATCTCTGTTCAATGAAGCTGTAAGCTGTGGATGGGCCCTGTCGACCAGGCTCGTGGTCAGGGAAGCAATCTGGTTCTGATTCCATATCACGTTCTCGCCCTAAATTCCACATCCACATTTCCCCAATTTCCAACCAAATGTCTAGTGTTCATTCCATCAGTTACAAAGCGTTTGTTCTTATCAGACCGTTATTTCTGCACGCTTAAAAATAGCGACACAAGTTTTGACAAATCAGCATAAAAGCTTACAGGAGTATTCTGCGGTAACTGCAGACACTGTGGACTCGGTAGGTTTTGTTCGTCCCTGTCCATGCGGCTGGAGTAAGCAGCTTCACAGGGAAAGAGACACATACACTCCCCCAATACGGCAAGAAACAGTTCAGAGTTCTGTGAAACTAAATCAACTCTCATTGATTGGTCTAATAGCCAATGTCTCCACTGCCTGATGCAAAAAGCTGTAGTCAGAAAGATAAGTAAAAGAAACAGCTCAACAGAGCAAATTGTTTGCATCTTGCATTTCTTCAGCCTATACAACTTGAGATTAGTTGCATAATGTTTCTGACAGCATTGTTCCCAATAGAGCAAAATGAGTGACAACTGGCTGACGTTTCATTAAAGCACATTAAAATGTTTCTCCTCGCACATCGTGATTACACAAAGCGTACATGTCATTTAGTTTCACATTTTCTTAGTATCCTAAAAGGAACAAACTTAGCAACATTACAAAGATTTGCGCTGCTGCAAAAAAAAATTATGAACTGGCGCATGGTACTATTGGTTATGAAGTCCGTGGGTCAGACCTCTTCATGCTGGATTACACCATATGATACGTTAATGGAGGATTAGTTTTCTTAATCACCGTGTGAACACCGTCACATGTCCAGAAATGATTTTACGCAATATTGCCCACATTAAGGCCTCCAACTCATCTGATTTATACACGCTGCGATTACCCTTTGTACTCAGGACTCGTTCT
>JBCAUG010176354.1:0-35558 GCA_038406175.1 Haplosyllis leylae | reverse complement strand
TATGTACTCTGTTTACCACATGGTATTGTTTACACAGGAAATTGCCAAGTAAATAACAATAAGACAAAAAGTCATTACGAGAAAATGCTCGCAAATTTTTAAATGTTAACGAGAATGTAATAGTAAACACTTTAGTTTATGCAAGAGGTTCCTCGTAAAGGAATACATTAACAATGAGATTGATTGCGTGAAGACTTTATTGGAAAATACTCACGAGAAAAGCCTCGTCAAATATGCTAGTTTACACGAGGTAAGTCTCGTGTAGAAGTAAGGTCTTTACGAGATGACTTTAGTATACACTATAGTGCTACCGAGAATGACATCGTGTAGGTTTTTATCGGATACAGATCAGATACAGAAACAGATACAGCCGGTTTCCGGTCAGCCAAAAAAACTTGCAAAATGCATGGTATCACAATCAAGAGGCTTGGTCAAAACTCACGTTATCGAAAGCACAGTCGATGGCCAGCATGTGGAAGAAAAATGCGGAATTCTGATTGTCTGGAAAAGAAATGAGATAATATTTAAAGTGTCCTTTACTGTGTGCCCCACAGGTTGGTTTTAGTCACAATGACACATCTAGAAAGAGTACTTTGGACAAAGAAATTCGTCGAATAGGAAAATAGAAAGTAGTCGTGCACTGTCTGCGAAAGCAAAATTCACATCCGCTTATTGGGTGGACTAAGCTTTAAAAATTAGCGAGTTGTCCATAATCTGAAGATCAAAAACCATTTGCCAAAAAATGTTAATTGACCTAAATTGGCCTGGAGTAGCCATGAACTATAATCTTAAACATTGCAGTGTCCGCAGAAGTCTTCAAGTCTTCGTCATTCATTCTTCAACTACTAGTGCGGAATAGAACGATAATTTTGTGATCTAGAAAGAAATACCGCTTTTGTTCCACACCATTCTCTTTTTCAAGGTTTCAGGAAAAGGACGTGAAAAGAATTGCAGTTTCATTTTCTTTCACATGAGAGACTCTGTAAAGTATTTTCATTCTGTCAAAGGTGTTATGATTGAAATCGACACATCATGTTCAGTACAATCATAAGATACTTTGATATGTTGACTTTGAAGTTGATGAGATAAGTTTGCTCAGATGCATCTGGCCCTGTTTGTGTCATTAAACAGGCTGTGCGAGTTCAGATGTCTTTGTTCAATGTTAAAATATCTCTGATTTAGTGCAACTTCTTATGCACTGAAATATAAAGCATTACATTCTAAGAAAAGCTTGCAGCGATTTCGAAAGGTCTTGTTGTCAGCACACCTTTGTAACAGCGCAAAATCTTAAGCCTGTGTTGAAATCTGAATAGATTACAACAAGTAATTGTTTGGCTGTGAATTGCTATTATATTTACGCTTCATGCATTGCGTAACATCCAAGATTACACAGAACCTTTTAGCAAAAATGGAAGAATTGTCTCAGGTACTGTTCATTGCCCCATTTTTCATTATTGGTGTAACGACGCCAAGTTTACAAAGAAATCAAGCTTTTGTTGTCATGGAGATTAAAGAAGGAACTTATTGTTCTTTGCCAAGGCAAAAATAGCAGCGTTTCATTTCATGGATATCTTGTGAACATCTGTTTCAACAAGAGTGCTTGTGAATCTTCTCATTGAGAGGAAGAAAAAACTCACTTAGAGAACTACGTCGGTCGTCTGAGGAAGTGAACTGGGTAGTAAACGGTGACTAATAAAGCAACAGTTACAATGATTTGAACAGGGGGCTGTAACGTGAAAGACAAAAGTGGCATGTGAGAAGTTCAGAACCGCCCTGCATATTTTGAACAAGTGCGAGGAGATTGGCCGCATTTAGACGATCGTCCTGATCTAATAACGTTCAATAGATTGTATTATATTTTACTCCAGCCATTTAAGGGAAAACCGATAACGGTTTTGGGAAAGCAATAAACAACTTATTAAACCGATACCAGCAATACACGGATCACAAGCGATAAGGAATATCTAATTCAAATCCATGGCAATAATTTTGTGCTGTTGTTAAGAACTGTCTTCTAGCTGCACTGGAATTAGAGTCTAAAGCAAGGTATGTTATTTTTAGCAATCCTATCGTGCTATTGTATTCTTTGAGCTTGTGGCAGATTTGACGTTCAGTGGGGAATTACTAAAGGAAAGATTATTGTTAAGAAGTGCAGAATCAACGTACAAAGAAGGGAAAAGCTATTAGAGGAACGAGGACTGTAATGAGATTTTTCAAATATTGACATGTTCATGTTGTAATGGCTGGCGTTTTGTATCCTACCTTATGAACCCTTCGAGCTTGCTATAGAAGTTTAGAAAGGGTGACAGTTTAAAAACTGGTGAAATCAAACTACTGACTAGTTGCCATTGCCTTCAAGTTCTAAATAGAATATTTTGTTGGAATCTTGGAATCGACGGAAAATAACTAGAATAACAGTAAACTTTGGAGCTGGTGATAAGTTTCAGTTCATTTCCTTGCACAGCAGAAAATAAGAAAAAAGTAGTCATTGTAGATGCTATCTAGTCTTTCGTAAAGTATAGACGTCAAGGGCCTTCATAACAAAGAATACTTAATTTATCTACTGATTCCAGGGTCTGTAAATCAAAACTGTGATCGAATCTACTCATTTTAGGCGAGTATTTTCGCAATTAGTTAGTACTTTGATTGGAATTCCACCCCACGGGTTTCCCGTAAATATTTTGTTTAGCTTTGTAGGTCACTTTTAAAGTGTGATTCTAGGAAATATATCTGAATTAGAACACTACACTGGATGACTGAAGCTAAACTACCTTTGGGATTTTAATGTACCTCAGAATGCTCCATTTCAAGCCCTTCATTTTTACACATGAGCCGTATTTAGGAACTAGATTAGGTTTTTATTTCGTCAACTTAAAAGACTCGCGAGTGATAAATATTACACTTCCCCGCAGTTTAAAGCTGAATCTTCGTGTGGAGCTTTCGCAATTCATTACAGTTTTAGTAACGAACACTTAACTGGCCTCAGAGTGGGTACCTCTAGCAAATAGTAATCGTGTATACACAAAGGAGTTAGATCGTGAAACGATTTGGAAAAAAAAGGAAAAAACTCATCTGATAAAGTCTATTCTGACACTTCCTCCATCGTTATTTATTGAAGATAAAAATAGTTTAAAAATAAACTGTTAGCTAAAGTTGAATTGGCAGATGATTTTTTCTCATGATAAAACAATGTAAGATATACATCGGGAATCTTTTTTCTCTTGTTTTAATTAACATTGTAGAAAGTGAAACTAAAAGGGATACTACACTAACTTTGCCAAAATCAAGGTAAGAATACTTTTTACCACTCATGATATTTTGAAAGGCAGTTTTGATATAGGAGAAGCTTCGCTGTACTGTGTTTGTGACCAGTTGTTTGCGCAGAAATTGCACCTTTTTCAAGATGGACAATGATCGAAATTTGCACTGCATAGTTATCATTTCAGGTAGAAGGATATGCCCATGTTATTTCATGTTTGGCTTAACTCATGATTAGTTTGTGAACCCGTGTTCATGCAGAACTGCAGGACGAAAGTCTATTTTGCTGTGTGCTGTTTGAATTTTTATGTGGGATTACGGAAAGGTTTGAGACGAATCTTCCTTGGATGATCAACAGCGTTTTTTATCCCTGGAGCATTAGAAGTAATTTCGAGCTGGTTGGTGGCGGACGAGCTATCATTGTAATGTATCTACAATGAAATTACCAGCACTGAGTGAGTGTGGGATAGCTCGTCTCAAGAGATCTCACCTGACTGGCTAGCATCTCTGCAATCAAGTCGAATAATTTTTCAAGCTTAATCAATAATGTTCAGCAAATGGAGTAAGTAGCACATCGAGCACTTTCATTGATCTTGGTCTGTTATTAGGAACACATTGTTGTGGACTGTTGTGCCGTTTACAACGACCAGCACTTAGCATTCATTCATCCATTCAGTTACCGGTTTTTTTATGGCGGATATTTGTTCATATTCACTTGTGATAAAACGGGATACGTAAATATGATCAAGGTGTAGTTGTGTTTCTCTGCTGCTGTAGCGCGTATTACGTGTAGTGGATATACATATGAATGAACGGATAGCGCGAGTTTTGAACTAAAGTTGCAGGTAAGGTCTGCGCTTTGTTAGTTATTATCTTGATTTGTGGGGAAATGTTCAAATTTACCAATATCGCTCTTGGAAATGTTTTGGAATTGAATTGAAGTACTTAAAGATGCTCTCTCCCAACGGACAATTGGTTAGATGCTGACATCCATGCAATTAGTGATCGCTCAAGGTTAAAATCAAGAAACATCTTGTTCTTGAACTAATGAAGCTGGCTCTGTCCTAATTCGATAATAGGTCCATGAAATGGATGTCATGTCATTGTAGTCACGAAAGAAGTGATACGGACCTGAAAACAAATTGACGTTCGCAAGAAAACAAATGATACTTTCCCACCAGTACAGTTGTCACTGGTTTATCTGTTTACACTTATTATGACACAGACCGGAGTGACGTCTACCATCTTAGGATTTCATGGAGACGAAGCAAAAGGAGAAGGGATTGGAAGGGGATGTTCACTGAACACCACGAAGAGACATTATTGTAGGGTTCAAAAACAAAGCTATTATTGATGGAATCTTGGCAAATGCAAATTGGTACATTGCTGGTTGGTCCCCAGTGTGACTTATAGATACATCTGGATGTTTTCACTGATCAACTTATCAAATAAGATCTGGAAAAGGTGTATAGCATTACTATCTAATGTAATTGACTATGGCAAGATATTTACCCATCACGTACATAGAACGAGGGAAGGTAATGTTTTCACAGGTGTCTGTCAATCTGTCCAGGGAGGGGTGTGTCAGGCAGGAAGGACCGGAGGTCAGGCAGGAGGCCTGTCCCAGAAGGACTAAGCAGGAAGGACCAGAGTAAGAACTGGTCAGGAAGGAGCCCCCTCCCCCACCAAGTGGAACAGGGACAGCGGGGGGGGGGGGGCGTGGTCGGTATTGCCTCGTAATGTTAATGGGAGGCTGTCTTGTTGAAAATAGCAGGCCAGTTTTTGAATTTTCTAATTCTGTTTGGAACACAGTCATTGTCTTCTTAAATTAATTAATTTATATAGAACTCGGATGCTTTCAGTTGGATTGAATCGTAAATTCTGCAGGCATCAGATTGGGATGATAAATGCACCAGCTTCTTTATGTGAGTTTAATTGCTATAATTGTTGTATTTTTGCTATATTTTTATGATATACTCAGAAATTATATGAACTTTAGAATTAAACACTCGCATCTGCAGTGGTAAAGAACAAAAAGCTATTGTTCCTTCTTCTGCGTTTATTATACATTACTGACACGTGTTGTACATTCGCAGATAGGGAAACTTTTTCTTGCGTAAAGGGACGTTTACTTTCAGATAAGGTGTATGCTGAATTTATGATGATCTGTATAGTCCTCGGGAAGTAATTATTTATTAGCTATTCTAGTTTGTGTTAAATGATAGTTAAACACCTGGCAGGTGTAGCGTATTTTCCGATTTCTCGTTACACTAAACTATGTTTAACCCATGAAAACCCTCATCGTACTTTCCAGGCGTGTTTTATGTCCATCACTGAAACCTTTGTTCATGGTCAAAAACAAGTTCTTTTTTGCTTTTCAATTTCATTACTGACAATAATCCAAGAGGTTAAGCTAGCAATGACATGTATTTTCCACAAATGAACCTCAGAATCTACGATGTAGCGGCCTTTGGTAAACTGTTCATTTTATCCGGTACCGTGGGAGTTTCAGAATCTATATTCAAAACATAAGGTGCGTGGGTTTTGAGCTAAAAAAGAGCAAAAGAATTAGGCTTGAAACAGATGATTGTCAATAAAACCACGTGTCCGCAGGACAGATCATGAGCAGATCATTGAAAGTATTTTCCTCGTATCACCTCTCTCATCAATCAAAATTTGAAAAAAACAACCAATTTCAGTATTGTATATGAAAGCAATTGTATATGAAAGCAGATTTCAAATGCAAGTGTCATATTTTATAAAAATGTAACAGGCAGCAGGTATGTTCACTGTTGTTAGATTTATGCAGTGCATGTTTCAATTAAATTGACAGCTTGCAAGTCAGTGAATGTATTTCTTTATGATAGTCATGTCATATGAATCATGTACAATTGATAACAAGTGTATAATTTTAAAGAATGTAGGTTTTTTTGTTTCCGGCAGACGATGAGAATCTGTGGATTTTTTGGTTTCAAAAGGGAGGCTTGCTTTTCAGGATGAGACAGATAGGTGCCCATACGGTGATATGGTTGATAACCAAAATGTGTCAGTCAATTGATGATTTTACAGCCGTCATTTGGCAAGCAATTGACCATCCTTGGTCAGTAGGCCTGAATAATGGCAGCGGTCAATAGTATCCTGGATCAGAGTCAATTCAAAGGATACAAACAAAGCGAAGCAATGATCTTGGGTTATGTAGCTCTGTAACATGCTTGATTCACATTACTATTAATCACACTTTGTAATAAGGAAACAAAGAATTAATAGAATGAAAGGCTGACGTAATACATGTATTTTTTGTTTAAGGTCATTCTTGTATAAATTGTAGATGCACTTGCTCATGTACATTGATAGCAATGATAGCAATATATCTCGTCATGTTGTATTCTTGTCAGTTCGTTTGTCATGTGGAATGAAGCACTTGCTTGGTTACTGTCGAAATGTTCATCTTTAAAGTGAAAGTGATTTTAAAGGATTAAAAATACACGATAAAAAGACAGGATTTCCGTTTTGCACTTTAAAACTATATTTTTGGTTGAAGCATTGGGAATTCTTGTATGTACTTTTTTATTTAGAATACAATGTTGGTTTATTTCTTGAACTGAAGTCATGGAATATTAGATCGTTATTGCATCTTTACCTTCACTTTGTGTGTTGTTTTGAGGGAATATTTATTCTTACCATAGAGTCAAACCTCTTTTGCATACTTCGCTTCGCATAAATGCATCGAGGTGTCGCACGTGGAAACATTGTGTAACTAATTGATAATTTGATTCGCGAATCCTTCATCGCAGCATGTAATTAATTGGCTGTTTAGCACGTTATTGTCAATTTCATTAGTAATCATAGATCTTTCCTGTGTTACATAACGTTATAGTATCATTTCCTCATGAACAATATTACTTTGAGGACGATCATTTTTTACTCTGTCAATTGATCTTTTTCAGTGTCATGTTTACTCTTGACATCCGAAACCAACGCCATTGTGTCGCATATTGCGTGGGCGAATAATTTTAATGTTTCAAGGTTGTATGCAGGAAACATAGTACTGCAAATTAAAAATGCAATATTTCAACATGATTGCTTACTTTTAGTGTTGTGTACTTCAAACGGTTTGAAGGAGAATATCTCATCCAACCTACGTGACAGCCGTGTTCATGGAATTCACACATCAGTGACGAAACGTACAAAGCAACTGATGGATTAGTGTGGCATCCCATTATTTACCTTTTTTAAATGTGATATGAACAACGTTTTTCCCCCAAAACATCAACAGGTTCATAGTTGGCAACTTTGCGAAAGCGAAACTTGTGGTTTATTCAAGAAGGTCTGGGATAAATTCTCGTTCCAAGCTGTTGTTTCCTAGAAAATGTCATTATGTGAACAATGCACTTAATTTGGAAAAGTTCATGATGGTACGGAGCCTCAGGGTATGAAAATCTAATCCTAACTCAATATCACATCATAATCTTTCGAAACAAGTTGTTCATACAATATGTTGTTCTGCGTGAACATGAATTATTGTCAGCATTTGGCTATTCTTCACAGTGATGTATAAAACGGGCTCTGTAATTGATGAATTGAAATAACTCCTTAATTTTCTCATGAATGCATTAACCAAACAAGAATGCCTTTCTGTTGAAGGCATACCATCCACGTAACACATAGATCACTAAAACATTTACAGCAGACAGAAATTGATTTCTTTACATTTGTTCTTGATATTAAGTAACCTTGACCTTTAAAGGAAGTTTTAGTGGAATACAAGCACATTGAAATAAAGGTTAGGTAGAATATGGACATTTAAGCATTTGACCTAGACTCTATGACCTTAATACTCAAGTTTGACCTCTATATGGTCAGGGTGTATCTGTATGCTAGAAATGGCATATACTAGAAATGAAGTTCCAAGCTATAGCATTTCAAAAGTTATAGCCTGAACAGAGACACACACAGACAGACACACAGACCCAATTGAAATTATTACCAAACCCGCATACGGGGATAGTATTGAGTTATGATGATACTACTACACCTGTTGTCCGGTTACTGTCATGATACGATATTAAACCTGATTTCAATTCTATTACCATTACCGTCATTGTTGATGTACATGATACAGTACAACAAGCTACCTGTAGTTCGGAACCCATTTCGGTTTAGTAAAACTTAGTTGACTACCATGGTACAAAGGTTGGCAAAGGATATGGATTTTAGACAATAAAAGTATGCAAGGAAAAGTTCACCTGCTACCTATTAAAAGCTGTTATGTGACGCTGGTGTGAAGCGCAGTGCAAGGAGTTCAACGCTCAACTCATGTCGTAACAATTAGGTTACTGACATTTCCTTGAGCTTACTTAGGAATTATTAATTGAGTACATTACTACATCTGCGGCCAATGCCAGGTGAACTCCTGCTAATTAAACTTCCTTATCCGATGTTGGTCTCTCAACCTGTTGCTTCTGGAAAATGTGATAGATAAGATTTATTTTATTCGGGGAAAAGTTAAAGATATTTGTTGATTTTGTATGCTAGCGGCATTTTGTGATGTTTCGTAGTGGTGGGTATATAATCCTGACGTTACACTTAGACCGTCGTCACTTTCAACGCAATGAAGTCAGCGATTGAAATTTCAATAGAACATTGAATATTATTTGTCACAAATCAGCATGTGCACCGCTGAAAAAATTACAACTGTTACATATTACAACTTGTCACACATAGCTCAGCCGAACGAAAACTGCTTGGACTTCATGCTTTTCGTCCCACACACGAGGCTCAGCTGGCTGTTCGATTGTTCAAGACTTACGGACGATACAGCCACCCAAGTGTGTTGGCTTTAGTACAGGTGATCATACCTCTTTAAACATGATAATCACAGGAGTCATACCGAGTGCTTTTATGGTAGTTCTTTTCGGCCGTGACGTCAAAGCCATGTGTTCACTTAGAAAGTGTAAACAGTCAAACCTCATTGAACACTAGCTGTAATGTCAGTCTGTTTAACCCAATTGGACTGTGATCAATAGCATGGTCAGTTGGCTAATTGTGATACATTCTCATAGCCAATGGGACCAAGGAAAATTTTAGGGAGACATTACTAATCTCATTACATATCTTCATCTGAAATGTATTCATTTTCACATTTGAGACAGTTTGTAAAGTTTCAAAAAGTTTCACTATCCCAAATTTGAGAAAAATGGAGATTGCCATTGATTTCAGTGAAGGTTTGATTCATCTTTGTGGTGAGATTACTCAATAATCAGATGGTGAATGTTGTGTAAAATTTCACAAATGTCTCATGACATTATTTTCTTCAAATGACTTATGTCAAATTTTTAAATGGCAAGTCCTATGTTAAATTTTTGAATGGCAAGTCCCAAAGAACTACCTTAAAAGGCACTTCTTTTTCCCATCTGTTCTTTTTTCTGCTTTTTGTGTTTTTGGGCAAAAATGTGTTATTTTTTCTTGCTTCTCTAGTTTCCTAGTTTTCAGGAAACAACATTATTCTTAAACGTTTGGACACAAAATAGGTGAAATTTCTTTCAAAGTTTGTTACTCTGTGCTGATTGCGTAAAAGTAACTTTTTTGGCCTGGCTATGTCATTATCATGATGAGTCAATAACTTTCCAACTCAGGAGCTAAACCTTTGTCGCAAAATATACGTAGCAAATGACGTCAACAGTTGAAGTCATCCAAAGGAAGATATTGCTCAGGGTTTCCACCAGCATTGGAAAAACTAGAAAACTTGGAAAAATAAGAAAAGTTTTTCCAGTCAGGGAAAAGTTAAGGAATTTAAAAATTTTACCACAAAGTCAGGGAAATGTCAGGGATTTTTTTGGTTTGTCAGGAAAAAATAGATCAGAAAATACTACTAAAAATTCACATGGAACGTGTAAAAACATATGTTTTAGACTTAGTTTTGTTCAAGATTAATTCCCAATTGAGAAAAATATATTCAATATTGAGAAAACTAATATTTTTAGTGTAACTTCATACATATGATTTGTGTTTTGAGCCATGGGGAAAAAGTCAGGGAAAAGGGAATTTTATGAGAGGGAAAAAGTGGGAACTCTTGATTTCCTTTGGCGCACTCCAACATTCGCATGAAAGTTTAGATAGATATTTGCTGGTCTGCTATTGATCCTGTTGTTTCATATCTGCAAAGGCCACTTGATCCACTTGAAGTGCCAAAGATGCTTGGCCTCCCATTAATTTTAAATATAAAATTTGCGACAAAACACAAGTAAATCTGACAAGTCACCTCAGGAAGGTGAGAATACTCTGTAAGGAAGGTTAATAAACGACCTTCGGGAATTTATCATCTTGATATTTGCTCAGTAAACCCTCGCATTTAAAAGCATTTCTCGCTTATATAATCTGGCATCTGCCAAATATTATTCAGGCATATTGTTTGGAATTATCTCATTATTAAACCAGTAATGGCTTCGTGTAATGCTTAGAGATTGCAATGTACTGAAAGGTGGAACTTCATCGTTACATGGATGTCATCTGTACCTTACTGATTACTGTGTGTACCATGTAATCCGCTTGGTCTAATATAAGTTTCTGACCAATTTTCGGATGTCTGGAGATGCAACTAGATTTGTTCTCCAGTGATTAAGCAAGACTATCCGTATGTTAAGTCCGTCATATAAAGATATTAAGCTCGAGTGACGTGATTGAACATTGCTGCAGATGAAATCAATTGCAAATCTTCATGTCTATTTGTCAGTGATTGAGATTTTTAATTTATGGCTACTTCAGACATCTCAAATGCTATTAATGCTATATGATAACAGATTTATCAACACAGATCGGAACATTTGTTGCATGTCTTTGTTTTGAAAAGTTTGGAGAACATTTGTCCTTTTTATGCGGTAACTCGTACCCCAATTTGGATTGCTGGTGATGTCTGACCCAGGTTTCAAAGCAGCTCAGATCGCTTCTGAGTGCCACACCTACATGTACCAATATCTTAACTGGCAGCATGATGGGTTGATCCCTTTTCCTACTTTCTTTTTCGGCTGTTGTTGGGTTTCATGTCCAGGCCTCTCACTAGACAATTTTCCTACTTTAACTGACTGAACACCTCAAAATTACTAGAACGTAAACAAAATCACGTTGCGTCGTTGATCCAATTGCTGGCTTGTGCAAAATGATGTCATGACAGTATTCTCGTGTAAACAAATTCCCACCAATGACTATATCCTAAATTAGGCCTACTGATCATAAAACTGCCAAAGCATGCTATGTGCCCTTTCCCAGAAAACTATGTGCCCCCCCCTTTATAATCAATAAGCTGACTCTAACGAACTAGCAATTACTACATGTTCCCTCAGACGGCACTTACAAGTCTCAGTTCTTCATGTGAAAAAAAACAACAAAAACGGCAAAGTGTAGAAATTGAGAAAGAAAAAAGTAATGTCATGAAAGTGTTTTACACACTGGATCTTTTTCGACTATGTGATATGACATCACTCATAACACTGCTGCGTTACCCTTGGAACGGCATTGTCGTTTTAATAGATCTATTTTGAATAGTATATTTGTTCTGAACTATCTCTGATTGGTTGTAAATCAATAAAAGATACGTAGATCTTAGGCTTGGAAAGTGCAAGGTTGTAAGACCATATTCTATTCAGATCTGGTCTGAATTCACAATTTTTTTGGACAATTTTTTGTGTTATTTTTTTTTTTGCCTCAATGTCTACTGCCAATGAGAAACGCTATCTTTCCATTTGGAATAGAAACTCCCAATGATGTCTTCTACAACTGTAGCAAATGGTTTCAAAAATCTGTAAAGAGCCAAAAAACCCCCAAAAAACCACGGAAGAATGTCCAAAAATTCATGAATTTAAATTAGATCATTGCAGTCCTTGGACCCTTGAACCATATCTTGCACCCTTTGAACCTTGCCGTGCACCCTTTGTACCATGGTTTGAATCACTTACAAAATGGTACTTGCAGCCCCATGTACCCATCTGAAAGCTGATTGATTACATAGACCTGTTGCACCATGCCTCACACCCCTGGCAGCCATTACACTGAGCTTAGAATCCCTTGCACCCATCTGAAAACTGATTTGTTGCTTACACCTGTTGCATCATACCTTGCACCCATGGCAAGCCATATACCACCCATCTGAAAACTTATTGCTACTACTCTCTCCCTTCCAATCCCTGCTTTGGAAAGTGGGCTTACTTATCATAAAAGTGCCAAAAGCCAAAATGGCAACCTCTCCGCCCTGTTCCCAAAACTCCTGGATCAATGACTAAGTTGACTCTAAACCAGTATTTTCAACGCAGCACGACATATTTTGAGAGAAAACTGTTGTGGAATAATAAATGGACATTGTATCGATCATGTCTAATTGTTTTGCATGTTTTGGTCCAATGAATTGCAGTAACATTTGTAAACTCACAGAGACAACATGCTGGCAGTCAATACAGCTGCATTGATCTTGTGAAGCCGTTTAAATAGCATTAAATCTGTGCTCATCATTTGCTGGATCTATTTTAGTTTTACATGAGTTTATGCCTTTTAAGGCAGTATGTATCTTAATATGTTCAAACTTTTTTTGCTGGCAATTGTAGCGTAGTGTTTACGAATGGCCTGGTGGAACAATTGAGTGGGAGGAGGTGACCCAGATAATGGCTTTTAAGTGGTCTCAATATCGGGTTCGTGTCTGCATTGTACGTGTGATGCGGTGTGAACATGAATAAAGCATGACCATGAGGACTGAAGGATTTAGTGTTCACGTTTTACAAGCTTGACGATTAACAACTGATCAGACTTGGTAATGTAATTCAATGTAATTGCTGTCAAGTGGTCAGCTTATCCCAATGAAGCGGTCGTAAATATTTAGATCTAAGACGAATCGTTATACAATACCAGTTTTTGGAAGTCACATTGATGGTTCTGCACACCTTGAATGCTTTAATAAGATTTGAAATATAGTGAATTCAAATTTTGATAATATTGCGAGAAGGTTGCTTGAATTGAAATATACCGCTCGTCTGGATATTGTTGACATTTTGGACAGTTGTGCGTTGTGGGTCGTGCTATTTTCGAAAAGGAGGTAAGTATTTTTATCCATAAGCGTCGTGTAAGACTACCATAAAGATAGAAATCGGCTGGCGTGTGCACCCCAGAGTTCGCCTTTTTGTCCTATTTAAATCTGTCTCACTTTCGTGTCATATCGGAACATTCAATTTATTTATGCCAATCTCTTTGATTTAAAATTACGTTTTCACTGGCGTGATATGCTTCGGAAAGAAGGACACGAGGTCACTGAAGTGTACGGGCTATGTGATCCAGGGGGAACACTACTACACGAAACAGATAACAGGGGTAAAACCGCTATGGTTAACATCCATTGATCTGGTACGTGTATCACATTGAACCATCAGCATACGTTGATGACAAATAAATGTGATTGTCTCATGCTAGTATCAGAATGACATGGTGAATTTCTGGTGGGCTGACATCATCATGACCAATATTGGAATAGTTGAAATACTATCACCTGAAAATAGCTTCCTCATATTACCTGGAAGGTAATCTAATGGAACTGATCATGAATTATCTGTACCAAATCAATAAATTTATTTTGAATGTCAATGGCATTTTGCTCACATTTCTGTCAGTGCAGAACTTAATCTGTTAATTTCATGTTCGATTACATGAGAGGCTGTAACCATTTATGTCATGGTTACTAAAATGTCAAAGATTGTCGCTGTCGTTCACTGAGTAAATGTTTGGAGAACAACATACAGGGTTAATTTTGGGTATTATTTGTAATCTTTTATCAGGATTGTGCTTTAAGTGCGCCATGTGCTTGGATGCGTTGGCGTAACAGCATGAGAAGACCAATTACTGGAACATGTAATGTGTGGATCTTTTACACACTACAACCAAAATCGTGCAACTTGTTGAAAAGCTTATTTGTTGTGATTTCATGTAGACACCCGACGTTTGGTTTCCATGATCCGCAAATTAATATTAAGGGGTGAAGGATGTTACTTAGGTGACCCATAAGGAAAATAGCTTCTCTAGTGCTAAACTAATGGGTAAACACCTCAAAATGAGTCTCAAACTTCAAATTCTTTTTATCTACAACTAACTGACTGGAGCAACCAGGGCAACCAGTGATGGACCTTCCAAATTTTGAGACCCCTTTGCCCATGAAGAGTAAACATCTCAAGACATCCTGTAAACTTCAAATTCCCACTACCTTGCTGTTGCTAGGAGCAACCATTGGTGACCAAGGGCAACCAATGATGGAGGTTCAAAGTTTTGAAACTATCCCCCACCCATACTGAGTGAAACACCTCAAAATATTCCTCAAACTCCAATTTCCCTATTACCAACTAAATGAGTGGTTACTAGGAGCAACCAAGTACCAACAGTAACTAAAACTATCCTCTATCTATAATGGGTAAAGCACCGCGAAATACACCTCAAACGTCAAATTGACTTCTCATCACTCACTAAATGAGTATTTGCGAGATGCTATCAATAATAATTCAAGATGGCCAAGGTAGAGTAGTAGCCACCAAAAACCTCCCTCGCCTTAATTCAGATTTGAAGTTTTCATAATTTTCCAAGTTTTAGATATTTGGTCCCCGCTTCTCTGTACAATTGCACCCTGTTGATGGTAGCAAAATCGTAGCTAACATACAGATGCCCTTCACCTTCCAAAACAACATGTCAAAATACGCGTTCTGAAACCGCATAGGTAGATCTACGAGCCACCAGTAAATGCAAGTGAGTGTTTCGTCAGTGTAACTGGTTGAATAAAGATGCATTATCGCAGACGGTTCACAGAAATAATCTTGAACTGAAGTTTACGTGTTAATATTTGCTATCTGAAAGCTAAGTGATCGTTCAGGTGTTCCTGATGTGCGACGTTTGTCAAGCAGAGAGTATTTTTACCTAGGTAGGAATCTGATTCACCGAACGATTCATTGAACATATGTTGTTTGAATACATACGAATGAGGGAAATAATCACTCGTACGGAATACATAGATGTAAATCAGAGACTGCATGTTTCAACTATAATTACTAATGTTTTATGAGCTGTCATACATTGTAAATGAACACGTTATTAGTAGTGTTAGAATGTTTGCTATTGATGTTACGGTTTTTTTTGGATTATAACTGAATTTTGAGAGAAAAGTCAGAACTTCACTTTATTGATACTGAATTATGTGCAAATAGCGGGGCGGATAAAGTTAGGGAAAATAGTACTTCAGGCAGTAACACACTTGGTAACATAAACGGTATTTTTTACATTTATTGATTTAAATTGTCACGTCAATGTGGTACATCGTGTATCATTCTGTTTCATTTGGCTTCACACGACAATACTCAAGGCTTTCGTGCGTGATATTCACACTATAAAAGGAAAGGCTGGCTTGCTTAGCTCATTCCAAGGACAGCGTAGGAAGCAAGATTCTCTTTTCGAAAAGGTAACTAATGTATATTTCCATCATTTAAACAACCGTAGAATGACAACAAATCCGTCTGTGCCATAGGGCATCAATATAATTTTTGTGCACATTGCCAACTTGATGATCCTTTTCGATGCCATTCTACAAAGTACATAAAAAAGAACAAAACTATATTCCGAGAAGTGTTCGTGGAACTCGAGTAAATGAAAGTAGAACAAACTACCCTACAGTCATTAGTGTGTCACAATTGAAAATGTCACAAACATATTGTTTGTCTAACTTATAATGAAGCCTGTATTTGGCTGTGCAGTGATAATAATAAGTCGATGACAGTTTTTATTGCGTATCCATATCTACCTGGACTAATGGACAAGCAGTGATTACAAACACAATGCGGCCCCATCAGAGTGTATTAACTAGCATGACGTAGAATGGACGGATAAAATAATTGAATTAACCATGTTACAAGAAATATCATATTTGCATTGGTGGATTCTGAGAGGTTTGCCTTGTTTGTAGAGAATATCAATAGTTTGCTTTGTTGATAGACAGTGACATTCGGGACGTACATGATCACAGAGGAAAAATTGTGGATGCAAAATATTCGATCAAAACTCTTGAAGGCCAAACTTTGGTAAACTTTCAGGAATAATAATTCGAGAAAGCAGTTGAGAATTGAGAACTTATTCAGTCATCAGTCAATTTCGTTGACCAAAGCTTTTACAATCGAAGGTTCAGATAGGGCTTTGACATCCAGCTATCATATCATCTCTGGTATGAATAGTTTATTCAGTTAATGATATAGATTTACATATCATGTTTCAGATATTCACATTTTATTTGTTCCCATTTGTATTCAGGTTCAATAATTGCATTCTCTATTGAAACGTTACTAATTTGAGACTTGCTATTCGTGGCCATTATGAAAACCCTTTTTTTGCAACAATAATGGTTTATATGTAAAAGCTGGCACACTGACAGAACCGGTTAGGCTATTGGAATGTGTATTGATTCTTTTTAGTGTATGTAAACATAGCACATTCAGTGTGCACAAATAGATAACTTAGCTTTGAAAAATAAAATCTGCGTAGCGGACTTGTGTGCAAGAATTTATGTTAGTTTCTCCATATTTTAAGTTAAGAAGCATTTATCTTACATCCAGGGGGATGTTTCAAGAATATTTTCTATTTGAGATCCTGAACAAATCGCAAAGGCTTTCTGTTGTCACAAGCAGAGAGTTTTAGTTTAGTTTTTAATACCGATGAACCTTTCCAGGCAATATACTCATTCACACTTAATGTGAAAGCAGAGGCGATATGGAAAATTCCTTTGATCCCACCACTTTTAATTTAACTTTTAATTTACCAAGAACCCCATCTGAAAGCGTACTCTGTGTAAAAATAAGCCTTGATACTGTCGCAATTTTGTACCAAGTCTGGAATACTCTCACCTGGTATCCACAAACGCCAAATGTAACATATACAAGCTGACATCGTGTTATGTGGGGGAGGCACTTTTTTTAGTGTCTCTTTTGGCCTATGATGAAAGACGAAGAAGCAAGGTCTTTGATCAAATTCCCTGTGAGTAGAAAAGATTATATAATGCATTAGTCCATGTTATTGCCAATGCCGCAGCAACATAAAAATATTCCTCTATCTGATCATTGTGTTTTGGACTTTTTGCTCTGCTATGTAATCGGCAGTAAGATCTGCAATATGAAGTGTAAATTAAACTCGGTAAGCTGCAAAATTTTTGAACTATTTTTTGAAATGTGAAAGTAAATTAGTGACGAATGCATGACTGCCACACTGTGGATTACTTGTTAGAAAACCCAAAAACTGTGAAACAGGCAGGTAGACTGCTTGGCCAAGCTGAGGTCTGATATCCGCACGTTCTGACGTTATTGTAACTATAATTCAAATACTTCAGACGACAGAGGCCAAAACAGATAGACCTCTTCTATAGTTTATTTCATCGTTGAGGGGGCTTGTGGTTCATATCATTGTATTGATTTTAGTTCCAAATAGAATTACTACTTAATGATATGAAGTGTGAAGCTGCAGGAGACGTCCGGAACTAAAAGCATTAAAGCCAAGGCAATTTCCTTCACAGGACTCTTTCACGAGTTAATGAACCTACGATGGAGATTGAAACATTAGACAAAAAGAAATGATCTCTTTCCTATTTGATCCCAAAAGTAAAACAAAGTAGACGTTCTATTCAAGGAAATCACATTCTCACATACCATTTTGCTGTACAATGCATTTTGAGAAAACACCTGTTTCTGTTTAAAAAATGAGAAATTTAAGTACTTACTCGGGAGTTGTGTGTTCCAAAATCACAGACTGACTCCCTATTTTTACCGAAGAAGGAAAAACATAAAGGTTAAAAAGGAGTGAGATGTTGATGGTATGAGATTTTTAGATAGCGTTGCAACGGGTTTTTGGCTTTAGGACGACCAGGTTATTTGCAGGAATCGATTTGTCCATTCCTTATTGACTTTGCCATGTTAGGACATAAGTTATTTAGGAACAAAATGAAGAAGCCACGAGTACTCGTTCACATCTCCGAGAGCTTACATGTCTGTATTAATCAAATATTACATTCGTATTTGAACCTGAATTAGCACATAAATTGCGTGCAAGTTCCCCTGTATGTGTGGAAACACGGAGTATTGCACTCAATGTCTTGTAGAGCTCAATTGTTCATTGAGAATAAATAGATTTAGTATTGTCAAAGAGTGTGTTATTGGAAATAACTTATTTTTCCAGTTTCACGCAAAGGATAAAAATACCAGTAGTTAATTTCTAGTACAAAAGGGGAGCTTGGACCCCATGAACCAAAGAAGCGGCACAATGACAATAAATTGACTTTCCCTTGCAAAGGAAGAACAGCTTCGGAAACTATGGAAGGCAAATGTAATTTAAATAGATGAACCGAGAGAAACCAAGATCAAAGGGACTTTCCATCGAGTTCTCTAGTAAACCTTCATTGTGGAAGTTTTATAAATTACACTACAAGCCTGATAATTCTGTTAAACTAAAAAGTTCTGTAGTTAACCTTCATTGTGGAAGTTTTATAAATTACACTACAAGCCTGATAATTCTGTTAAACTAAAAAGTTCTCTAGTTAACCTTCATTGTGGAAGTTTTATAAATTACACTACAAGCCTGATAATTCTGTTAAACTAAAAAGTGTAGGAAAGCAATAACGCTAAAGGTTGGTGGCACCTTCAGTATCTTTCATCCTGTGCCTGCTCCATCCGTCCGCCGACAGAATTAGTAGTTACGTTTTGTGGGGTTTGTAGAATGGCACAGGGGTCGAGTTCAATTGGTTTTTTTTTCGTTCGTTACTTTGGTGATATTCCTTTGAAGCCACTGTTAAAACAATCAGCCCAACTTAAATGAAAAAAGTTAGCTTGTGATAAAAAAATTTGATCATTAAAAGATAAATAAGATAGATCTAATGTATTGAAACAGGAATGGGGAAATGGTTCACCACCACATTCATGTCACTTATTGATCACAAGAAAGGCTTCACAGGGAATATTGCGGCGATGAGTTCCGGAAGGGGGCCTAAGTTTTGAAAGAGGCTTCTGACGTGTTTTGAAAAGAAATGCAGACTTAAAATGAAGTTTATATTTTTAGTTTATATGTTGTTTGGTTAGTTGGTTGGTTGGTTGCTTGCTTGCTTGTGGACAGAAAAGTTGATTTCAAAACTTAACACCAGATGGCTCTTTTTACCTTATTGACACTACAATATCAGAATGAGGCTGATCTCTTAGTTCAGAATTGGATATTGTGAGACTTCATGTGGTGTAATTAAGCCTTAATGACACCACATGCTTTCTAGCACATCTCGTTTCATGTTGAAATCTCATGAGGTATTGTGTGACTTCATGTTGTGGTGTCATGTGATCCAAATCTCTAATGTGGTGTCATTAATGTGGTGTCATTAAGGAGTTCTCTCAAGATTTGACATGAAATGAGATGTGCGATTTTAGAACAGGTGTGACACAATGCTGATAAGCATTACTTTTTATTTGTATGTCATGAAAAGATATGAAAAATATGTAAGTATTTTGTGAGAAATTGTCCTACTGATTTGCACACATTGAGTTCGACGACGAGCCAAGAATACCCGGTAATACCGTCAGGACAAGAAATTGGTGCGTGAGGTTAAATGGAAAACGGGGATTCCGGGGCCAGAACTCCCATTACTGATCAAAATTACTGTGATATTCTGGACCTTGACATACTTGATTGAGCTCGGCTACCTGGCCGGAGATCTTTGCCTTTATTTTTTTAGACAGATTGCAGAGGACAATAGAAATAATTGTTTTGTTATTTTAGTCTAGTTAGAACGGGATTCCAACGCTCCATTGTGATTTGATAGTGAAAATCAATTAAAAAGCCCGAGACAAAATTCTGTGCTGCTGGCGAGAAATCATTCAATTTAAGAAGCATCTTACTTTGTGCTCCAAACGTTAAGTGTTAGGTCTTAGAGCAGCGAAACATTTCAAATTAGATTACTTAAAACTACGAGGGACTTTTAAGGTGCAGATCGATTCAAAAGTAGTGGATTGGACCGGATTTTTTTTACTGATTGTGTGAACCCCAGGACACCTGATTGGTGCAGAAAGGTGGATACTCTGAAATCAACGTACGGCTTATCGTGCATGAACGTTACATATCTTTCTTAATCACTTGTAACATTCTACGATACATTGCAAGGGTTGTTGTAGACCACACAAAATAGAATACTCGTATTTTAGAGTATCCCAACCTGACCAGTCATAGATTACCAGTAGTGGCAAAAGGTTTTGGCAGGGAAAAATTCTATTTTATTGACGAATGAAAGTCTAATAAAGTGAGCTTTTGCAGGGTAGCGCAATTGTAAAGGTAAATTTTAATGATTGAATGGCTACACATTATTTGAATTGATACCTGCCTCGTGTTCACAAAGCGGCACATCCGTCACGGAGTAGGTACAATTCATTGATTTGGCGTAGTCATTCTGGACGCGAGCAAAAATCAATGCAACTTCGGCATTTACATTGACCGAGGCTGGAAATTATCGTGAAAATGTTATTTCAGAATGCGAAAGTAATTGGCCTGGTCGGTCGTTTGTAAACGAATTTTAAAAAAAAGAGTTGCCACGAATACTCCAAAATTTCTGCTCCACTCCGCCCCTTAACACTTTCCTTACGGGACTTTTTGCAAACATTATATCGTTTTAAACACCTGTTTCTCCATAGCACCGGCCAAAATGCAAGGAATTCATTGCATAATGTTGCACAGAGAGGTTGGTTACAAGCTGGTCTATTCACGACAAATGTTTTTAGTAAGTTTTGGGTGGTTTAAATTTACATTTAATCACCACCACAGTGCTATTTTTTTGTTGTTAGTAGAATGTCACTGATACTTATTTTCAAAGCTTTTAAAAATTACGTTTTTTTCAAAGACAGATGAACACTGTATGACATTGGCTATGATTTAATTTGAAATGGTTTTGGGATCAGTTTTAAAGCTAAATATATGTCGTGCCAGCGGGTCGAGGAGGCAACGCCTGCTGGCCTTTCACCTTAAAAACTCACCTCCCCCACATAGGAGAGGCGGACAGCTTCGGCTGAAAGCGATAATGAAATGTACAAACCTACCGAGAAGGTTGGCGGCGGTCGCACGGGTGCGGCAGTAGTCTGATACACCAAGTCGACGAGAATAAAAGACAACAAAGCAGCAACTTCTATTGAAGCGGCCACATAGACCTTAGAGGAGAACCTTCCCTGTTTACCAGCCTTGTCAATCTGATAACCAATGCTTACACGCCAGTTACCAGAGATTGAGTGCCCCGAGTTCAGAGTTGCGCCTCCTTTTATAAGAGGCGTGACATCATAATAGAAGGTACAATCGAACGTTCAGGGCTTACGGGCGGACAGGCCTCCGATTGGTTAGGCATGTCTTGATCACACGAAGCGCACGTGACGTGAGAGCGTGAAGGCCTCTCATTGGTCTAGTGCGCCCCAGCAACCATGACATAGGTAACGTACTGGAGGCATCCCGTAAGGATTGCAATGTTCATACGAGGAGCATTCTGGATTAGATCTAGAAGGCTCCCAAAGTACCCAAAAAGGCCTCTTCCCATACAAAAGAGAGCTTGTTCTCCAGGGAGAGGCCCCCTACCTTCAAAGAAGGCTCTTGCTACCCGGAAAAGGTGACCTCCGCCAAAGAGAGGCCGCCTCATAGTACATACGGCTGGCAAACGAAAAAGAGGGGCCGCCTTACATGGCACCACACTCTCCCCCAGGTTGTTAAAAGTGACCGCGCTTTATTACAAAAGATAAAAATACATGCATGCACATGACAAAAGTCCATGAGTAAAATTGAGAAAAGTACAAAAGCGGACACCTTATGGGTGTCAAATAGACGGAACGTAGTTAAAATAATACTGATTAAATAAGTTCTACTGACTAATCAAATTTACTGCTTGCCGCATCGGTCTGGGGTCCGGAGTCCCTGCATGTTGCCTCCAGCGGAGAACACCAGACTTTGGTCCAAGGAAGCTCGCCTGCTGCCTCTGCTTGATTGAAGTGATCACAGTCGGTTTCTTCCTGAATAAATAGTTGAGGCACACCCCATATCAGGTAGGAAATGAAGAAGGGTGCGTCCCACGTAGAGGTACTGGTTAGTGGAGATGGTGAACCTCCAAGTATTGCCGTAGCACGTGCAAGGGACGCCTACTGATCAGGCACCCCCTTTGCCAAAGGGGCAGCATCAAGGTGGATCCCTTCTACCACACTAGCCAAAGTGGTGGCTGTAGGCTGCTCCCCAATGTCCATAGGAGTACCCTCTTCAGGATCCTGGTTCAACAATTCGTCATTGGCCTCAGTGACAGGGCTGGACATCTCTTCCTGGCCATTATGGGAGGCCTTGACTGCTGTGTCAGTGTTGCTGCTGCCCCTATTGAAGGCGGCATCGTCTTCTGCCTCTTCGTCGATGGGGTCATCGGCTTGGACGTCGTCGCCTTTGCCCTCATAGCGTTCATCGTCCATGTGAGAGGCATCGGCCTCCTGTTCAGACTCTGGCCAACGCTCCTCATCTTCTGTTTCGTAATTGGACTGAGCAGTCTCATAGGCAGCCCAGGCTGCTTCAGCCTTTGTCATCAATTTCTTGACAGAGGATTTATAGGCCTGTAGTTTAGCCTGGAGGTCAGTAATGGCCTCATCCGCTGCCTTTATGGCCTGAGGGTTGTTGGAGGCCTTGGCAGTTGCCAATGCCACCTCTTTCACCTTCAGTTTGGCGACTGCAGCATCCTTGGAGGTGCGGGCCTGCTCCAACTTATCATCAAGGTCACGGGCTGCACATTCCAAGTCCATAAGGTTCTCACAGACCACTTTGGTCACCACCTCATTGAAGGTAATGTTGGTGATTCTTGTGGCAAGCAGGAAACTTAAAACTGGGCCCTGGGGGAAGGCCCTCTTTAATGTGGAATTCATCCCATCCCTGCTCACCTCATAGGCCGTATTGGCCCGGAGGACCCAGCAGAGGAAGCGGAGGGTAAGGGCCTGCTCCAGGATCCAGATGTCACAGTTGTTGATGTCTATACCGCAGTCCAAGTGATTCTTAATGGGCCGCAGAGTTTCCTCTAGGAGGGGAGGCATGATGGGGCTCACAATGGTGCCTTCCCGTGAGGCCATGGTAAGGAGCCACTCTGCACAGGCAATGTACAGCTGGTTCCCCACATAGATCAACTCACTCCTCATCCTACTAGGGAAGTGCGACTTCAGGTCCCAGTAGAAGACGTCGCTCCAAGTCTCAATAGAGGACACCTGTTTCATAAGGGCTTTGGTGGCCTCCACCTTGAGGTCATGCTGACCAATTGGGAAAGATGGAGGCACCGTAGTAGTCTCATCCGCTCCCTTCTTCCTCTTGAGAGAGCAGTACCCTTCGGGGTTGACGGCGACCCCGCCCCTGTCCCTGGATCGGGTTCCTTCTGACTTCTGGGCAGGAGGCATTGCACCTCCTCCCCCACAGCCTGCAGGTTGCAATGGTCATTTGGGCCTGGTCCCTTGTGGAGTGCCCCTGCCTTGGGAGGCACTCCGTTCCCCTTGGGAAGGGCCCGGCCTTTCTTGGTTAGAGTCCAGTACAAACTGCATCTCTTGTCAGGCAATGCCCACATTTGTAGCCACCTCATTGTAAATCATGAGGAGTTGCTCGTACCTTGTAATGGCCTTTTTTAGGGTCTTGCAGGCCTGAGAAGCCTCAAGGGAGCCAGGGCCCCCATGAAGACTGTTCAGGGCCTTGTGACAGTTTGTGAACTCTTGCCGCACCTGCCTGCGTGCCTCCACACTAGGGCGCTCCATCTGTCCAATAGGGACATCCAACCAATTCAGCCAGTGTGCATCCTTAAAGCCATCCTCCAAGGAGGCCTGTCTGTGGAACCAGCCACCCGGCTTGATCCACTTGTAATTTCTTGAAAGGCTCTTGAGAGGAAAGCCCACGATGTCCAGGAATACCCAGGCCACATAAGACATGAACCCAAGTGGTGTCTCCTCCCATTGGTGATACCACTGTTCATAATTGTCATCAAGGAACTGCTGGACGGCCTTGATAAGGGGCTGAAGCTCTGCCTCAGTCATGTTGGGATATTCTTGTTTGGCCGCAAAGGTGATGGCAGTCATGACATCATGCTTCCAGCCCCAGTATTTGGGTGGCTTGTTTGATTTGAAGGCACCACTTCTACTAGGCGCCCTTGCATCTGAAGACTGTGAGCGACCAGGGCCTTCATCCTCCTGGGAAGTCAGGCGCTCCCTGGAACTAGAGGAGGAGGCCCGGGCAGCACCCCAGGAGGGAGTGGAGGAGCCCCCATGACCACCCCTGATGGTGAGTCTCCCCCAAGTAAGGGTACCACCATGCTTTGAATCTTGAGGAGCTGAGGCTCCCTCCTTGACAGCACCCGAGTAGGTGGCCTTTCGAGTGGAAGGCACTCCCATGTTACCTATGGCGGTCACACTCGTGGGCGCAGTCACCTGCTGCAGATAAGGAGTACCCTGTTTAGGGGGCTCCCCCATATCCACCAGTACCTCTGCAGCCTCAGCCATTGCTGCGGACTCGGCCCAGGATGCAATGTTTTCTTGCACGCCTGGTATGGGCTTGTAAGCGGTGGAAAGTGGGCCTTCCCATGGAGCAGGTGTCGCTGCTCTTGGAGGCGGCAACTGCCTTTGCAGCTGCTGTTGTTGCTGTTGCAGCTGTTGCAACTGTTGTAGCTCATGCTGCGCCTTTGCAAAGGCTTCCCACTCTTGGTTGAACAGCTCCTGCTTCTGCCTCTCCATTTCTTCGCGTTGGCACCGGAGCGCCGTGAGTTGTTCATCCCAGGAGCCTGTAAACGGCAGGCTCACGGTAGAGGCTGTGGATTGAATCAGAGCCTGGTAGGTGGATGAAGGAGTCACCAAGGTGGTGCCTCCCATGATGCTGGTTGTCGAAATTGGCCCTGGAGAGGCCGAAGAGAAGGTAGGCGGAGGCAAAGAAGAAGGCCGGGGAGAAGCCCCAATGACTGAGGCCCCTCCACACTTGCACCTCGTGTGGGGGTGCAGGCAAAGCCTACAATATTCTACCTTCACTACCTGGGCAGCCAGGGGGAGGATTACCTTTGATAGTCGAGGAAGTAGGAGAGATTCTCCAACCTCGGTATGGTCCTGGCCAGTTCACCCGGGGCAGGCTCCGGTAAAACACAAAAGGAACACTTCACAAAGAGGTGCTCCTGGTCCTCAGACAGAGGGGCCACTTCTTGCATTGCTTGATGCAGCCCCCACCATTGGGACACGTAGCTTTTGGCATCCCTCACTTCTATCAGATTGTCCGGGTAATTGATCCAGACTTTGGCTCGCAGCGAATAAAGTTGCACGTAGGACAACCTGTGGGGACCAAGAAAATAGAAATATTAAATTTAAGATCTGGATGCGTCCATGAGCAGGAAAACCACCAAAGTTCAACTTCACTTTGAACACTTTAATGGAAGGCATGCCTACTGTCACCGGTTAAATTACATACCAGCTGGTGCTATGCGTGTTACTTTACAACCTTGCTATGACCTTTTAGTACTAACGAGCTTTAAAACACCTTTACCGGGAAAATTACTTACAGAGTTTCTGTGGCCATGCTGCCTGTTGCGTGTTTCTTTACAATGTGCTCACAAAGGCTTTCCCAGTGACGAGACAGTTTTAGTATGCACACTGACCAATCAGAAGCCTCCATTTGCACCACGTGGCCTTACGCGATGCTTTAGAGACTTCTCCTGTGTTACAGAGTGAGCGAAAATGGAAGAAGTAGGTGACGAGAATGTATTTAAAGTCAATGTCTCTCTCGTTGAAGATTGACACATTGATTATGAGGTATGTCACCATTTAAGTAACAAATAGAGCATCCAGACCCTGGAATTCCATAAATGATAGGCCCCCAACAATAGCATTATCGAGCATTGAGAGTTGAAAGTTTACACCTCTCCAAATGAAGGCACTCCCCCAGGTTGCTGTGGCTTTGTGGTTTAAAAAGTCATGACTCCACAGCAACCAAAGAGGCGTCCCTGTAGGTCCAAAACTCAACTAAACCTTTCGTAACTTGTATTGCAGGAGACACGAATGAAGGTACTCAAAGTTACCAGAACCATTCCCAGCCTTGAAGACGTACAAGGCCAGTTCATGTGTTCCCTGGGCTTCTGTGAGCCCCTGCATTTGTTATCTCTGAGCCCTGTGCCCTATAAATCAATGGGAGAGCTATTCTCCAAGAAAGGACCCAAATTTGTGGTCAAACCTGGGGACCCTGATGAGGATCCCAATTTTGCTCTCCTGGTCTACTATGACCCGGAGTGGGCAGAAGGCAGCTCAAAGGTGGGGACTAATGGCCCCCGTGTGGCCATGGGCATGGTGCTTAGGAATCCCATCTTGAAATGTGGGGACCCCGTGACAGTGGCCTTGGCCCTAGCCCATTGACAAATGGATGGGGACACCAAGCCCACAGGGGCCCGGGCCCTACTAGTCAGTCTCCATAGGGAGGGGGATATTTTCACTCTCCCTGGTAACGTGGGTCCAGTCTTTGTGGACTCTTTTGTGGGGTCCATAGAAATGGAGAACGATGACCCACCCATCTACAAATGGATGGGTGGATCTCAGATTTTTCCGCCTCCATAACATTCTCATCTACGACGAGGACGAGGACAAGGAAATTGTGCAAATTTGTTTTCCATGCCTAGGGAAGGTGGAGGCCAGGCTCGTACCCATGAGAGATGAGGTTGTTCCCGCTGATTCAGACATCTCCAACCCTCTGCAATGGGGTATCACTGTTACCCCCGCAACCAAAGAACACTGGTCCATTGTGAAGGACCAGGTCTTTCAGGACTTGCTCATCTTGCAGGCAGAGACTGCGGCTGCAAAGGCGAAGTCCCTTCAGGATGCCCAAGAGCTAACCACAGCGAACAAGCGCTGCCTTGAGGAGAGAGCCAAGGCCCAGGAAGAAAAGGAGAAGGCGGAGGCATCACACCGCCACAGAGAAGGCAGTGGAGAAGCTTCTTGATCGCCTCCACAGCTACAGAATGCAATACCTTTATAAGGAGGCGAGTGTCAGGGTCCTAGATAGGACTCTGTTATGAGCCCTCCTGCAAGAATTCACCAGAGTGAGTGTCACTATGGGAAGACTTAAGTAAGGACCTTACAGACATCTTCAGCAGTCTGGAGGGCAGGTTTGATTCCCTAGTCCTCCATGTTCATGAGGCCCTTACCGAAGGAGTGTGTACAGACACACACTCCTCTATCATTGGCAAGATACAGCAGTGTGGACTGGAGTTTGCAGCTAAGCTGCCCTACACAGGGGTACTGTTGGATGGGACGAAGGCAGAAATGATGGAATTCGTCCAAAAATGCCTTAGCGAGGTCAGCTCCAAGGAGGAGACCCAAACACTGGTCAAGCAACTCATGGAGCACTGGACCCACTTAGAGAGCGCCATCAAGGAGGTGGTGCTCTCTGAAGAGATACAGGACCCCACTGTCTCCAGTAGAGTGGGCCTCTGGGCCATTGTTCCAGGGAAATTATGTTTTAGGTTCCCTGGATGCCATGCTGGGGAGCCTGGGCTTGTCTCCAGGGGGAGACCCCAATGCCCCCAAATCTTCGGCAGAAGGCGAGACATGAAGGCATCTCGCCTCTGTGTCCAGGGCTTATGGAGACCTGGACCGTGGATTCCGGGCAGGCCACCTACGCCTCAACTATGGGGTGGAGTTCGAACAACGGCACCCACACGCTATTCCCAAGGCTTTCTTGGGGCACTTACTCCCTGACCTCGTAGAAAGGATGGACCGCCTACGGTTGGAGACTCCTGGCCTCCAGAGGGAGGTCAGGGCTCCGCTCACGGAGGAAGAACTTTGCTCCACTGAGGCCGCCTTTGATGGGGCAGAGCCAAGTGGGAGAGAGCACATCTTTCGGCAGCTATTGACCCAATATCGTCAGCCCTTGTCCATAAAAGAAGAGGACAAGGATAAACCCCTTGATCAGATGGGAGGCAGTGGAGGTGGAGACCCACCTCCTCCACCTCCTCCACCTCCTGCCCCTAACCCAGGTAAATTGAGTCAATCCTTTCCGGAGGCACCCAGGAAGTCTGCGCCTCCACCTGGACTTGGAGGTGGCTCCTTTGGCAGCTTCAGAACACCTCTGGGAAGTAAAGACCTTCCAGAGGGCGAGGAGAGACTCGACGTTAGCTGGTGGGTCTCTGAGCACCCAAATGCAGAGGTGAAGCTCGGGGACCTCCCTGAAAGTCTCCGGGCAGGTGCCAGAGTGACAAAAAGCGGCATTGTTCCCTTGACAATGGGGGAGGCAGTGGTTCCCAACACCCACCAGTAATCAAGGCTCCCAAGTGTCCTCACCGAGGCGGTGATGAACACGTCAATGTTTTCGAGGTAGCCTCCAAGAAGCCTCGCCTGGGGCCGTGGGTTGTTGGGGACATAACCTTCCACAGTTCCGGGACCGGAAAGGCCCAAGTGGCCTTATGCTCCAGCAGGGCCAAGAGCCATGGACTACATACACAAGGAGGTGGCAGGGGTGCTCCCACTGGCCATGGGAGTGCTCTGTCTGTCGGCCTGGGTGACGATGATAACGGGAAGCAACCACTTGCTGGTGCAACCAGGCAGGGAACTAGGTTTTCATCTGGCCCCCAATCCTCCAAGGTAGAGCCTATAGACCTGGACTAGGAGGAGGACACTCCTGTGTATGTGGACCCTACTCCTGAGGAAGGTGGCAAGGAGGATCCAAAAGGTGAAGACCCCGAGGATGAAGGTGGTGTTGCCACCAAAGACACCAAAGGGTCCAAAGAGGCCAAGCCTACTGAGGCCCAGGCTCAGTCGGAGCAGCACTATCCCGACAAGGTGGATGGGGAAGAAGAGGACCCAGAGGACCTTGACGAGTTAGGGCCCCTACCTGTCCTCGATCCCGTCACACATGGTTTGAAGACACAAGAGGAGGCTGACATCTGGTGTGATGCCCTCCTCCGCTCGCGGGCGTGGAACTATCACTGGGACACAGGGTTAGCCAAGGAGGTCAGGGGGGCTATACTGGGCCTCCCCAAAGGCGTCCTCCCCTGCTATGCCCGAATCGCCCGATCCCCTAAATTTAAGCTTCAGTGAGCTATTGAACTGGGGAAGGGCTCCGGGAAGAGCTCTTCCCCCCGGCAAAACAGGGGTGGCAGCCACAGACCCGGTGGACATCACCTCCTACCTCATACCTGTATTAGAGAGAAGGAAGATTCTCTGCAACAGGCCATTTGATCCAAACCAGCCTGAAGGCGAGGAACCCACCATTTACACTTGGGGAGTCCTCTCACGCCTCCATCCCTCAGTGAAGGAGGAGTGGAAGAATCAACCACTACCCAAGTTGGTTGTGGTCATTCCTATAGGGATGAAGACTGTAGGCAACTCCTTTGTCCTGGATTATCTCCACAAACTCGGGAGTATCTACAAGGTTACTCCCAAGCCAAAGAGTAAAATCGGCCTAAAGAGACAGGTGGCATTCTGCCCCCATTGCGGAGTCATGTCCGAAAACAACAACTCCGCCTTGAACCATGTCCGAAGGCATCTCAGGGTTGAGTTTCTATGCAGAGGGTGTTTCCAATCACACTCCGCCTACTTGAACATGACGGGCAAGAATTGCATGGGGTGTCACCTCAAGGATTGTGAAGCCCTAGCAGAACTCCGTAACCAGCGGAAGCAGGGGTACGACAGCCAAAAAAGCAGCACCTCTGCCTCTAAACAGGAGCAGGATGATGAATAACCTCCCTTACACCCACGCCTTCCTCTTTTGAAGGTATTACCTACTGGTCTCCCGGAGGGGACCAATTCAACAACAACCGTACCTCAGGGAGGCAGAGCCTCTGGAAGAAACCGAGATTATTTACAAGTACTTTAACAAACTTAAAACTTTAATCGATTTCTAATGATTTTACGAGTTTTATGTGCACACTGTACTAAAGTTGAATAAAACAGTAAACTTAAACCCAAGGGTTTCTCTCATTCTCGCGTCACTGTGCCGGAAACATGCGAACAAACACCCGTAGGCGTGCTACAGCTATCATTCAACAAGTGCGGCATCGCGGCAAATGAAAGTCACCGTGGGGGAAGGTCTACAACGCCTAGCAGAACATTTAAAAATCTAGAATATTTTAAAAATTACGTGCCTAGCAGAGCCCTTACCCCCACCTCCCCCAGCTAATTATGCGGCCGCCCACGGTCCGCGTAAGGGAGTAGAAGGGGGTTTGGGTTAGGAGGCACCACAGTTCACAAGTTCATAGCAACGACAAGGTCTCCGGGCAGGTGGCGAGGCAGGGTTACCTGAACTGATGCCTAGCCCGGAGTGCTCACCCGTTACATCTGTCTTACCCCCCTAATGTTGCATACCTTACAAGTGAAGGCATATGACGAGAGACACCCATAAAGAAGAGAAACAGTTTCACAGTACCTGCTAGCTGTCCACAACGTCTTGTAGAATGTCGATCACAGGTCCTGTGTCACCGCGAAGCTACGCCTCCTCTTCCTCGGGGCCACTGAAGAGCAGCTCCAAGTCAGAGACCTCTTCTCCTGGGCTGTCTGGGGGACTCTGGGGGGTCTCAGTGAACTGAGACCTTGGGAGAATTCGGAACTCACCATTTATCCAACCCCAATTGACCTCACCACCTCCCTGTCGAGCCACCAGGGATGGTGCGGCCTGTATGGGCTCCGGGGAGCCCCCATCAATCATGACTGTCATGAGGTTGGCTTTAAGGATGTTGGGAGTGGGAATGTCAGACTGTGCTGTGTCCTGAGCTTCCTCAGGAGGAATGAGTAGAAGGCGGTTCCGGTGAAGAACACGATATGAGGGGCCAGGTGTCCTGCCCACAGGAGGACCTTTGATCTTATAGACCAGCCAGTCCTCTAACTGTGAGACAACCACATAGCCCTTGTCTTCCCACCGGTCCTTGACCTTCCTCTTTCTGACAAATCTGTCCGTCCGCACCATGACGACATCCCCAGGTCATAAGGCAGCAGCACCTGCCTTGCTGTTGTAGTAGCGGCGTTGACATTCAGCTTCTTCATTGGAGAGCTTGTGAGCCATCTCGAAAGCTTCCCGAAGTTGCTTCTGCATGATGGCCACAACCTTGGGCCCAATCTTGTTTTGAAGAGGCTCCCGAATAGTGGGGAACATGTAGTCCACTGGTATTCTTGGGCACCTCCCAAAGAGAAGGTAATGGGGACTGTAACCAGTCACCGCAGAACGAGTGGAGTTGTAGGCGAGCAACAGCTCCGGAAGGTGTTGGGACCAACAAGCCTTCTCGTCAGCCCCCAGTTTCCCTATCATGCGGATGATTGTCTGATTCATCCGCTCTACCTGTCCATTAGTTTGGGCATGGTAGGGTGTTGTTCGGAGCTTCTGCACCCCATACAGCTTACAGAGTTCCGTCACCACATTACCAGTGAATTGGGTACCCTGATCACTGATGAGGTAAGCAGGCTCCAAAAAGTGAGAAGTACCCCCACCTCAGGGCATTTGCGGCAGCCTCGGCCATCTGTGCCCTGACTGTGTAGGCAACAACATGTTTGGAAAAGTGATCCTGCATCACCAGAAGGCTATGCATTTTCTTCTTATCCACTTTTTCTAAGGGGTCACTAGACTCCTCTATCAAACAAAAATCAATGTGGAGAATCTCTCCAGGGCTACTGCGAGGGAGTGGCTCCATGGGGGCAATAGGAGGTGCCCGCTCGAACATCATACAATGCATACAATGCTGTACCTTGTTAGTAGTGTCCTGGGTTATGCCAGGCCACCAAAATCTCTCAAATACCAGAGAGAACATACACTTTTGACCCTGGTGCACTGCCTCCTGGTGGCACCCATCCAGAGCTTGATTCCGATACTTCTTTGGCACAACAAAGTGCCAGACATCTTCACCATTCACTCGGGACCAATCCTTATAATAAAGCATCCTGTCCCGCATAACAAGGTGTCCCTTGCTCCTGGCCTTGAGGTAGGCTCTTATAGCCTTCCTATCAAGAACAGGATGCAACGCCTCGAGGAATTTAGCATTAGGCGCCCGAAGGTTTTTCACAACCCTATAGAGGACAGGGTCATCCTTCTGCACCTGAGGCCAATCTGTGACGTGCATTGTCACAGCAGTAGCAGGTTTGAGGTGGAGGGCCACTGCCAAATTGGCCCTCAACACAGGCAGCTGTTCAGCCTCAGCCCTCTCCTCATGAGGAGTACGAGCGTTGTCGAACATCACCTTAACGCCTTCGTTGGGGATCAGTACCTTCTGAACCCTAGCGAGGCATTCGTTGACTTGTTCTGGAGGAAGGGGATCCTCCATACGACTCAAGAAATCTGCCACAGTGTTGTCCTTACCCTTCTGGTACTCAATGGAGAAGTTGTAGTCAGCCAAGGCATTGACCCACTTCTCCCTGGTAGCATCCAGGTTAAGAGAGGAAAAAATGTAAGTGAGAGGGTTGTTATCAGTACGAACAACAAACTCATTATGATTTTGTCCATAAGGTGACAGACTCATGGAAGTGTTCAGTAATGGCCCACTTAAGGGCCAAGAACTCCTTCTTGCTCGAATGATACCTTTGCTCAGTATCATTAAAAACCCTACTAGCATAAACTATGGGATGGTAGCGACCATCCCCCTGTTTCTGTGATAACACAGCACCAATTCCTTTCCCGGAGGCATCCGTTTCCAAAAGGAATGGCTTGCTAAAATCGGGGTAGGCAAGGAGAGGCTCCTTCAAGCATTCCTCCCTAAGAGTGTTGAAGGCATTCAGCTCCTCCTCAGAGAGTTCTACACTCTCTGATTTATTGTCTTTGTTCTTACCCGTGGTAAGATCATACATTGGGGCCACTATTTTAGAAAACCCCTTAATAAAGTGCCTGTAGTGTCCTACAAGCCCTACAAAGGACTTCACCTCCGCAATAGGAATTAAGTTTTTTGGGGAGGGCTTGACTCCCTCCTTGCTCATGTGGTGAGCAAGATAGCTTATCTCCATCTTGAACAGAGTACACTTAGAAGGCTTCAACTTGAGGCCATGTTCTCTCAAACAGTCAAAGACTACCCTCATACATTGAAGGTGTTCCTCCAGTGTATGGGAGAACACAATGATGTCGTCCAGGTCAATTAGACAGTACGTGAGGTTGAGCTCACCTTAACAGTTTTGCATGAGTCTCTGAAAAGTTGCAGGAGCGTTGCAGAGGCCAAAAGGCATCCGATCACACTCAAAGAGGCCCATACTACCCAAAGTAAAGGCGGTGAACTGTTTAGACTCCTCTTCCATCAGGACCTGCCAAAATCCCGACGTTAAATCAGAGCCTGAGAGACAATCCAAGGATTCACCGATGCGGGGCAAAGGGTGTGAGTCCTTAGGTGTCAGAGAGTTGAGCCTCCTGAAGTCAATACAAAACCTCAGTGACCCATACTTCTTACAGACCAATACAACCGCATTGTACCACAGACTGGTGCTGGGGTGGATTGCTCCAGCATCCAACATTAACTTGAGATGCTCCCATACTTCATCCACCTGTGGAGGTGGTATGCATCGGAAGCGTTCCCTGAAAGGCATTGCATCAGGGTTCATGAGCACAATCCTGTGCTCAACTACCTTGGTCTGCCCTATCTCATGTTTTTTGAGAGAGAACAGATCATGGTATTCTGCTAGGAGACTATGAGCTTGAGCAGCCTCCTCTTCAGTCCAAGACTCCAAACTTGACAAGTCCAGTTTTTCAAAGAGTTTTGTACGCCTTTCCTCTAAGGTGAGTGCCTGCTGGGCGACAGCTTGGCGAGGCACCACCACGTCTCCAGACACGGGAGGTACCAAATTGGCAGACTCCATCAAGGCTAGTGGGACACCTTTTGCAATCTCCACCCACTCACTAGTGTTGTTCCTTAAAACCACCGTCACCCTGTTGCTACCATTAGCCAAGGTGGCATAGGCACTGAGGACATCAACTCCCACAGGGAGTTCAGGCAATCTCCTTTCGAGGCTGTGTGTTAAAACGTTCAACCTATAACCCAGGAGTGTCAGCTTGACTCTACCATGAGTGGCTTTATGGCCAAATGGGGGAATAAGAATCTTGCCACTGGAGCATACAACTTTCTTCACCTCCCCAGGGGTGATAGGCTTATTAGCCACATCATCCAGTTGAGAAGACGCTATGCGGGTGCCTATGCCTCTAATGAGCCATGAGACTCATGAAGAAGCCCAAGGCATTGCCAATTTGGAGATCTCGCTCTCCTTGATAACCTCCATTACTCTAGAGAGTGGGAGTACCAAGGATCACAGGACACTCCTTCATACCAGGATCATCTAACACAATGGCTATCTGGTCCTCATCATAACCTCATACACAGGGCACCTTGTTTGGGGAGTGGAATAACCTCCCCCACAGTGCGTTTTTGGTGGGTCACATAGGTTTCATGCTGTTTGACAGCATCATACATCTGTTCAGCTGTCAATCTGCAGTCCCTTCACCCCACTGATAGAGACTTCATACTGTAGTATTTCAGCCTCCGGATGAGTAATTTGAGTAGGCAAATCTTTGAGGAGGCTTGCAACAGCTCTTCCCACATGGATAAGGAAGTCAGTTGCCTCCTCCCTCTCACGTTGCCTCATATTCTCCACTGTATTCTGTTGATCAAGGAATGTAAGGGTCCCACAGTAGTGTGACCTCAACTGTTGGAGAAGGAAATTGAGATCAGTAATCTCGCCACCTGGAACATTAAAATATATCCAGTCAAGCTTATCGGCCGCCTCATCTTTCAGGGCAGCCATAACCTGAGGCATCAAGAAATGGTCCTCATAATAATCCCTGTAGTTGGTGATGATCCTAACCCAATGTCTAAAGGCACTGGCCATGTCGTGGGACACCTCATCCTTTCCACGAAAGTCTGGTAGCGCCACCTTATTGGAGACACCACCTTTCTTCCACTTTGTCTCTTCTTGAGTGACTATCATGGATGAAGCATTGGAGTCAGCATCTGTAGTCTCAAGACCACTTTGCTGACTCCCAGAACCCCTGCTACCTCTGCTGTGGCATCCACTTCTCTTATTTTTCTTTCCAGAAGCAGTAACAGCATCTGTAGTGAACCCTTCATCGTCCGTTGTGTAGGTGGGCATGGAGAGCCCACATTGGAGCAAAGTGGGAGTGCCAGATGGAGCTCCCATGGCATCGCTGGGGCTCCCATGAGCAGCTGTGGCTGTAGCAGAGGAGGCTGCCTGGCCGCCCCTCCTACTCGTCTCGCCTCAGGAGAGCTCCGACAGCGTCCGATGTATCAACTTGGTCCGCAATATTTT
>JBCAUG010176243.1:0-19938 GCA_038406175.1 Haplosyllis leylae | reverse complement strand
GTGTGTGGAGCATCTTGCGGAGACTAAACCTTTGACCGCGTACGGTCAACATTCTCGTTTGTTTTGTCATGTTGATCATCCTGTATGCTATTAACTTTCAGAGGATCCCCGGAGGGGATCACCAGGCGGTAACCCATATTAACTGTACGCAACTTTTATAGCTATTCTTTTCTTTTAAACACTCATATTTATTAAACGTTTATGGTGTATACATGTAATTTTTTAACATATAAGATGAAACATTTCAAGGCACCTTAATAGAGAACAGTAGAAGCTAGTTCAAATCTACACAACTTAATGTATTTGATTCTGGATAAAATGAACAGCCCTTCTTCTTTGTTCTTTGCAGGTTGGAGAGAAGTTATTTTCAAAATTGAAATGATGTGGATGCAGTGTTAGAAAAAAAGTGTTTTGAACTAATGTGAAGTGAGCGGTCCAAATGTACCGAATTGTTAAAGCGAAGTTGTAAAGGAACGAACGGACATTTTCCAAGATGGACACATTGACAGCAACTTTGGGACTGAAAGCTATGAAAACGGGATATAAAAGTTTAAATAATGTAAATTATTCACCTTTTTAAATTAAATTTTCGTACAAAAGAATTATGTGGCGAATATAAATTGTTTAGACTTCCAATTCTTCGGCATGACATTTTGAAATTTACTGTGGACATAACGAATAAATGTTACTAGGGAATCAAGTATGTAGTTTTGTAATATACAGCGGCGCAAGTAGAAAACCAATTTAGGACATCTGGAGTGATCAAGCGGAATTTAAGTCACTCGCTTGTGTATGTTTTTAATTCCATTATATACGCATAATAAGTCATTTCATCGTCATGTAAAGCTGTTCTAGAAAATGTATTAAAAGCGAATGGGATCTCAAATACGGTTCTGTTTTTAATCGAGCGAAAGAGAAGCAATATCGATTACATGGGTGCACTTTATCTTTCAGTATATGTCCCCTCCTGCTTTGATTTATCAGTGTTGAAGCGCTAACATATGACGTAACATTGAATAGTGTCCCAAGAGCATATCCGATCACACGGCATCCAAGGTAAGAGACACGAGAACTTTGTGAACTTCTGTCATAGAAAGCATAAAAGTTCCATGTAAATTTCGCCTACTTTGGAGCAGTCCGTGAACACCTGTTCAAATGTTAAGGTGATCTAAACGTATGGAGTTGCTTCTGACGACCTGTCGCACTTTAAAAACTATTCTCATATGGGTACATATTACATTTTATACTCTCCCATTGCAATTTACTAAATACAGAAAAACACTGGTGACATTAATATGCAATTTGCTGTACGATTGCTGAAGAAGGTAACTGCATAATGCGACATTCCAATAGTTACTGCAGGTTTTGTTCAGGCGAAATGGGTATTTCGAAACACCGTGGTGCTGGAACTCCAAACAAATACTGTTTATACTACACGATAGCATTGATTGGTTTCAGTAAAATCAATTTACTGTTACTCTTGCCACACTTGGCTGCGATGCACTGTTTGTCAGTGGACATTACAACCTTTGTAATGGTATCGTAACTGTAAAATGAAGCCAGACGGTCGTTTGATGTGGTTGAAATAAGTGTGATCTGTTTATCTTCTCCACCCACAACAATCAGGCTACCATCACATGATGTGTCACACGTCAACAGCTGAAACCAAAGAACAAACAAATATATTGCAAAACATCTAGACATTTTTAATACTTAGGGGATGCTGTATGGTTGCCATACCATCTTTAGCGATGTTGTCAATGGCAAGATACAGCATGTGTTTCAACGTTTGAATACTTTTAGCGAGGCAGTTTGTTACACAGAAGCTGGTCAACTTACGGGTTGAGTCGAGATCGTGAATGTGTTTGTAAGAATTCGCTTAACCAAGTCCCAGACTTTCGCAGTTCCATCCACACAAACTGCAGTGAGCGTGTTTAGATCGGCACTAACGCTCAAGCTAGTTATCTGAATTAAATGAGAGTGAAGAATTAAATATGAATGTTTCATTCGTGGACGAATTAACGCATCGCGAAAACGTATATTTGATAGAGAGCAGACCGTTGAGGAATGTGCTGCAGTAGACAGGGCACCATCTTTCTGACGGTTTTTTCTCTTGGAGGGATCCGACAAATATCCTTTGATATCGTGTTCATCAGCAGTCCATAGCACTATAGTGCCATCCAATGTGCCGCTTGCAACTATACCATCTTTTAGTACTGCAAAATATGGTCGTGTACAAGCAATGAAAATGGATTGGTCAAGATTAGAAATCCACACTTTTTCTCCCGTGTGATCTATCAGGGTGAGAGACCTATTTACCCTTTGTGCATTCCGGAGAGTAAGTATTTATGAATATTGGATCAGTGTAGTCCATAGACAACTCATCCCCTCTGATGATAAATGTGAAGAAGTAGGAAGTGTTTTCGTTTGGATTGTAGTTCAGGACCGCATAGTACAAAGTTTCCAAATCAGCTTCGTCACCGCTTGCGGGGGTACTTGGACATGGTCTCTTGACGGTACTTGCTCCGAGCAATTGCAGATTTGAAGCATTCATCTCGCCACTTATGTTACAGTGCAAAGATGTGATTGGCTTCATTTCAAATAAATCGAAGATACCCAGCATTAATCCTGCAAATAGATCAGTACAACCGTTTACTGAAACTGAAGAAGACGTATATTTTTGGCTTCCAAACTTAATATGTCCACAAGCCACTTTGTCGCGGGACATGCATGCATTAATAAGTGTTTCAGCACCAGATCAATCAAATACCATATTAATTACTTATCCTAAATTTAGCAATCTTACTGTAACGCATATGGTGTGTAACTTGTTCCAGGTGGTATGTTTTAAGTCTTGGTTATCAATACAGAAAGACGCAAAAGCCCAAAATTACTAGCACCATGCGTAGCAGGTAGGGTTGCATGTATTTCGTCCCCTAATAAGTGAAAAACTGCCAGGTGGTGATAAATCTTAATGGATATTTGCAAACTAGGGATTCAACAAGATTGAATAGCGATCATAGAGGACACATTCTTTAAGTAATTTTTTACGTTTTACTGTTCCTTGACGTGACTGGTAACAATTGTTCAGTTTATGATTTGAGTAGCAAATGCTGATGTCTTTTCAGTTATTCTTTAACAAGGGTGGAATTTACCTTGTCGATCTCCTGTCGTATTCGGTGATATCGTGAAAACTCGGTCGCCAGGAGGTAAGAGACATGACGTATAGATTAGTGTCTCTTCCATGTCTATCTTGTTGTACGTTTCTGTATTCCAGACCTTTTAATGGATGTGATCAAAGCACATATTAAAATGTATTGTAATTCATTTAACTTTCTTATTTTAACCAGAATCCTTGAAGCTACAGTCATTCAGTGATAACGACCATTAATTCTCCAGGGCAGGTTTGATTGCATGTGGAAGCTGGGGTAACTAACGTTGAATGCTTTGTTCGGATTTTCAAGGTGTGGTCTCACAAGTGTTTATTTACAACAGGAAAACAAATTACAAAACTTCCTGGCTTGTAAGGCCAATTCAGTTTTCAAAGATTTTCGGCCGTAACAAAGATGTGATCACTCAAAATAATGGTGAATTTATGGACATTGAGAGAGCAACGTCAATTTTTCTGATCGTAAAATCCAAAGGAGTAGTTCAACTGTATTTGAGGATTGGTCATTATGTGAGATGCCAGGGGAAATCAATCTTAATGTAGTTGACATGGCTAACGTAAGATTCGGTTTATTTACTGTCAAATTGCGGACTGGACTAAATCCTCGCACCGATCCATGAGTCACCAGCAATCTTTCCTTGTAAGCGGGATACATCCATTCTGTACCCTCCGTGTCATCCAAGGTTTTCACTTTCTTGCCTTAAATGGTGATAACATGAATAAAACGACACACTAATCAATAACCGGCCAAACTTTCCGTTATTAATCTGCAAATGACCTGTGGCCTTATCAATGGTAAGGAGTAAATACCTGTCATCATATCCCAAAATGTAACAGGCTTTGTCGTCGAGGATGTGGCAATTAGTTTTCTGTTGGGCAACAGACATTTATGAGAAATGTATTCATCTTGTCCGGGTATTGTATCTGATGCGGTTTCTTGATTTACATCTGATTTCTCAAAGGTGGTGAACTGTTCAACACCATCGTTTCTGTAAAAAAGAACAGAGGTGATTACATTAATATTCTGAGATGTAGGGACCGGATTCAAACCAAAGCACTGACTATGCTGCCATGTCGTTTTTCGTCAAATTGATCTTTTCTATGGCACAAATTGAAAATTAAATTGTAAATCAGGAAAAAAATATCTTTGTTTTTTCTGAAATCGTCTGTGCAGAAATTGCTACTGACATTTCCATCATGTGTATTAGTCGCGCCGTATTTTTGTAAGTAATAACCTGTGTGGGTAATTTTCCCTGATCCTCTGGCAGAATTCTTCTGCGAAAGATCGAATATTCCACACACAACATCTACCATCTTGCGAGGTGGAAAGTAGTTTGAAATTGTGTTCTGCTGACATTAGTGAAACAACAGTTGTATGATGACCAACCAATCGGGTAACTAAGTCTCCTCTCACTATGGAAAAAACATCGATGATTCCAGAGCTGTAGCCCATGAATACAAATTGCTCCAAAGCATCCATCGTTATCCGCGTGACTTTGCCGACGTCGTCCGTTGGTGTGTCTGGAAGACCCACTGACTTGCATATTACCGCTGTCTCCAGATCCGTGACCCTGATGCCTGCGGTGGCCGAACCCATCAGCAAATGTTTACCTTGCTTCGAGACGTACATGGCCTCAGCTTCTGTTACTGATTCATCAGAGACTGACACAAGAGTTTCGCCAGATTCTGAGCTGATGACCGCTAAAACTCCATTTTCAGGACTTGCAACAACAAGTTTAGCATCATCTGTGGCATTCACATACTGTGCATGGTGGTCCAGATTAACCTTCCAAAGCAGTTCTTGTGATTCTAAGTTCCAACAAGCCAAATCTTTAGACATCTTGTTCCCGACAGTTAGAATCTGTAAAGAATCCTGCAAAAACATCATCTCCGATATACCGTGATTGTGGACATTGTTAGCTGTGACTGGTATGGTGTAGGCAATCTCTTTCGACTTAATATCAATGCCCAGTAGACACCTCTGAAGCTCCTTATTCTGACCAGTTACTTCCATAGATGTTGTCACCAGCAACACTTCATCGCACGTATCAAGCTTCATAATTTCAAACTTATGTGGAAATTGAGCTTTGATTACTGGTATGCCTGTCGCAACACTGTACACTTCTAAGTCCATCACGTGATTCAGATGAGAGTAGTGTCCAATAAGGACATATTCGCCACTTTTTGTAGAAAGTACACCACGGGCTGATTGTTCAGCGTTGGTAGGAAAATGATGTACGAGTTCTCCAGTTTCCATTTTCCAGATTCCCACACCAGTTTTTGGACTAAACAGCAGAGCAAGTGTGTCTTCTTGAATAAGACCTATCACATGTGTAGGGCCATTCAAATTGTGACGAAGTGGTGAATTTGGATGTTTGAGGCATGGGTAAATGGGCAGTAAATATGGACGGACGGTCTTGCTGATAAAATCGTGTGCACTGCTGAGTAAATTGTCCATAGCACGGTGCTTGCGCAGTGTGCCAGGCAGACGGGCCATGATCTCTGCCAACAGATTGTCAGGATTAAGCTGAAGGCTCTCTTCTGCCAGCTGAAGGAACTCGTACATGATTTGCAAGTCTTCAAAAGTATGTTCTCCTGGATCCATATCCATGTCATCACCTAAGATCTTAGCCAATTTTATGACAGACTGCAAATCACGCAGAACGTCTTGCACTGAAAATGCCTTAATCTTCGCAAAGAGCCATTGTAAATTGAAAAAAATGTAGCTCTTCATCCGCTGAAGGCCCTCAACTGGTAGCAAGACATGCATATGCGTCGGTAACTTCGCCAATTTCATCATGTTATGTTCCGCAGTTGGTTGAGGGAAATTGGGAATCACAGATGCGGATTCATCACAGTGTTCAAGGTATAGGCGTGCCATGTTTTCATGCAACTTCAATGTAAAGGTAGTACTGTCAGTATTAACATGGATCTGATCAATCCCTGGATAAATAACTCCGTACATGTTCGCTGCCGTAGCAAACCATGTCCTGTGATTCCATGCGAGCACTACCTTGCCACAGACGATATGGTTTCTCAGGAAACAACCCAGATCCAGCTTGATTTTCGCCCAGATAAATGCAGATATCCCAGAGTCTGTAATAAGTGAATCATCTTCCTGCAATATTGAGTTCATCAAAGTTGTGTCAGAATTTAGGAGATCTAGTAATTCCCTTTCTTGAATCCCAAGTGGATTTATTGTCAGATATGATGCCACGTATTCTATCAGTGAAGGGTGGTATTTTTCTTCCATTTCTTCTAAAATACCCTCGAGTATTTCAGATGGTTTGCTTGCATCCACAATTTCAGGACATTTAGTTAGCGCAAGGCGTACATAGTGATAAATGCAAAGTGGATCTGACAAGTTCTCTGAAAGATTTGAAAGTTCAATCAAGTTCTTTTTGAAATCTTCAGTAATTTTCATGTTCAACTCTGCCGCTAGGCTGTCGATTAAATTCTTCACGTCACTTTGACTAAAAGGCTCTACATGCTGCACAGAGTCGATGTCCGTCACCATGGAAGATAACATTTCGGCCAAATTTAGTTCACCTAACTGCGTCACCACGGACATAATGATATGAACGTTACTAGGCATCTGACATATTGCCCACATAGCCTTCATGGACTCTTCAATTGGCAATAACTGATCCACACCATCCAAAACCATAACTAGTGGTCGAATTCCTGCAAAATGTTCAGAAACGTGTTCAACGACATTTCTGAATGTAAGAATCGTATCATAAAGTGTTCTTGTGTCTATGTTTCTTTGAGGCAATTTCAGACCATACGCGCAGCATATTTGCTGTGTGATACTGACTAAGGTTTCATAGATATTGCTACTGCTGAGGCTTGTTCCAAGAAACCTGGTGACCACAACACAGTCCTGCGCAAGCCATGATTTCACTAAGCTTGCCACTTTAGCCATTGCAGATGATTTTCCAGAACCAATATCACCGTGAACCACGAATGGTCTGAAATTTCTTCTTGGGTCCTTAAGGAATTTTTCGGCTGCAAATAATAACTCCTTCTGTCCCTGAAAGTGGTTGAGGTGGCTGTTACACAAGTGCGCATGGTGCAAAACTTCATTGTAGATAGTGTAACTTTTGCCTTTCCTCTGTTTATTGAGGCCTTGTTTCACAAGGTGTATAACATCGTTTGCGAAATCCTTGCTCAGCTGTTCTAGGAAATCCTGATACTCGGCTGTATTTCCATTTCGGAATTCTTCGTGATTTAAGAAGTACTGCCTGCAGTTACCAACACCCAGGTGTTGCATGAGCTAAAAAACCAACTGGATAATCTCAAAATTCTCTTTATTTCGTGTTGAACAAAATTTCTTTAATTCAGAATTGGAGACTTAAAGCTATGATGTTAGACTTGCAAAGGTCTATGCTGTTATGCCTTGTCACTCTACCTTGTTTCCTAAATTTTGGAATCGCCTGTGTGCTTCAACATCTGCAACTTGTACATTTCCACTGATTGTCTTAACATCAAGATAATTTTCCATTGCATCTACTGTTGCGTTGTCAATGTGCTGCCATTCTCGACGGAAGCAAAGACAGTAATTTCGAGGATCTTTCGTGTCAAAAACTCCGTGCATGACATCTCTTTCGATACCTTTGCAGTACGAAAATAACAATTGAGAATATGTGCAAAATACTTCCTTAAAAAAATGCCTGTAATTGGTTGTTACTGTCTGAATTTTTGACTTTTATGAGATATTATTGACAACGTGTAAAATTTGGGTTTACATGAAGAATGTCAAAAACCTGAATTCAAAAGTCCTGATGTTGAGTTATTTCTCTCATCAACCATAGCACCTGCTGCCTGTAGCACTTGTATTAAGTCTTTCATATCAGATTCATTCTTAATGTCCTGTACATGAAAAATAGCCTTTGGTTAAATATCACCAGTTGAAAAAATCCCAATTCATTTTAACAGTACAGTACAGTTTTGAATATTTAAAATGTGGAATGTAAATATAGGGTGGCCAGTTTAAGGCAGCGTTTTCTTATTCAATGTTTACATTGACCAATACTGAGACCGATAAATAATGGCTTGTAGATAATTGCGGGGAAGTGCTCATACTAGACATATACCAACACAGATTTTCATGGGGTTCTGTACCCATTTTACCAATATCTGTGTCGGTCTCTGTCTCAGTGTCGAGCAAGTATGAATGCACCACAAGAGAAACTGATAATCATGTACATGTAAAAGGTGAATAGGTATAAATGTAGATATTGGTCCCTAATGAATGGAAAACGAAAATTAAAATTGGTTATCTTTGGTACAGGCATCCCATTCCATTACTGGGTTCTGACTATCAGTTTGAAAAATCATGCCACCAAGATCTTTACCTTCAAAACATAACGATGTTGCTCAGATTGTGCATCAATGTCATACCATTTGTGCAGTTTTTCAATATTTGGCACATCATTCTCCATACCAGTCGACACCAAAATATTGTATAAGCCTTCCGAAATTGTCTTTGGTGGTAGTAATGGCCCATTCATATCCCCGACCAGTGCCTGAAAATAATAATAAACATGTGTACACCAAGAATTGTCCACCCACCCCAACACACACATTTTAAATGAAACCTTTGCGATCAATTTATTAAGTTTTCAGATTGGATTAAAATGCGAAGGAAGAGTAATCCCACTATAAAGTTAGGGCCGATCGACAAATTTTGGCAGGTAGTAATCTCATGCTGATGGGGAACACTGATCTGGGAGTCTAGTAGCTCTGTCCATGCCATGTCAATCAGCTGAAAATGCAATCCGTATTCAGCACAATAAGTTTGGATGTCCGGTATAGATTTATTATGGATAATTGCCCTTTCTGCTTTCATATCTGCAAAAAAAAAGAATCAATATTTTGATCTGTGGAACTTTTAAGTCCACTGAAAGAATGTTCACAGGAAAAGAACCATGTCTTGTGAAGATTTACCTTTTTCATTCGATGAAAGATAGATTCTAACTGTAGTTGGTTGGAGTTTAGGCAAATCGGTAAGTTCTCCAGCCAAAACATCTCTTATTTGTTCTTCAAGTGGACCAGTCGTCGTTGCAGATATCCCCGGAAGTACTGTTCAAAAATATATATATATTTTTTTGTAGCCATTTCATCGGTGTCGGTCTCGGCGGCACCATAACAATTCTTGATTTTTTGTATGGTGACGTAATGTAATGTTTCCCAGATGTATCTGGTGTCGGTCTCGGCGGTGTGAAACACCATAACAATTCTTGATTTTTTTGTATGGTGACGTAACGTAATGTTTCCCAGATGTATCTCCCAGATGTATGCTTCGGGAAACATTACGTTACGTCACCATACAAAAAATCAAGAATTGTCTTCGCATTTTAATCCGACACCGTATAATAGAATTGATACCACTAAAATGTGTGTTGGGAGTCGATGTCGGCTAATGTGAGCACACCATAAGTGGGGTGTCTGATATTCATACCTTCACTTGGCGACAATCTCTTCCTGTTTGCACTAGGGAAGAAACATATGGACATGTTTACACAGCATTTCATGCACATATTTTGGTTTGGGAAGGTAATATTTCGAAAAGTACTGGAATATTCTTGAATATAAACAAATAACAAAAGCATACCCAAAATCAGCAGGCGCTGTGTAGTTCTTAAAAAGCGGTTGTAACTTTCCTCCTGGTAGTGCAATCTGCTTCCTTCCATTTTTATGCTTCGTCTAGTAACATTTAAGAGAAATATTTAATGTAATCATTGTAAACAACTTTGTCTACAAGCGGCTATTTCTACTTACATTACATAGTTGTCTAAATGCATTCATTGCACCAGATGTTCCCTGTTGCAGCCAAAATTCTGAACAAAAAACAGAAATCTATTTGAAAATTATTGCTGACAAAAGACCATGAATATAAAATTTAATTAAGAATAAACTAAAAGTATCTGTTGATCATTTGAACTGACCATCAGTTGCCGATTGCGGTCTGCTGTTTACAGGCACTCTTGGCAAGTTCACCTAAAACAAAAGAATGCTACAATTACACACAGCTGAACTCACGTCTGTCAAACTGTCCAAGACCTTGTAGCTTTATTATCCAGAATAAAGTGACCCATCTGAGGGGATTTCGGGTGTATTGGGAATGTTTCGATAACAAGAATTCAAAGAAAAATAATTTAAAAACACACCGCTTGAGTCTTTCCCATTGCCTTCGTCTCGCTGGACATTGTGGGAATTGTAAACCTGTGGCAAAAATGACAGTCATTAAAGTAAAAGATGGTCCCACATCCCGAAACTGATCAAACAGTGACTTCAGATATCGACGTGCCCCTTATTCGCAAAATAAGAGACTTACGAGATGTAGTAAATTGCAGCTTCGGTTACCAGAATATATTCAGAACTACTAACCACAATTGTCAGTGTGTCATTCTGTTGCAAAATCCTATAATAGGCTACAAAATTAGAAGAAAAGGTTTGTTGATGGCATGTTTCCCCGGAAACCACATCCGAAGACAGAGCACCTGTTCCGTGTAGCTCTCCAAAAATGTTCATAGGAGATCGTGCGTTTTAACGTTTGAGTTTAAAAGTATCGATCAAGTAAGTTCACGCTTTTACAATTTCGGGAATTTGTGGGTATGATGTGGCTGGTGTGGTTCTAAGTTTGCCAAGTCACCTCCAAAATTCCTTTTGAAAGAGGCATGGTATTTTGAGCTCAAAAACGGTTGAGATGACGAAACTTTTCAAGGAATTCTATAACCACTTTGCCATTGACACATTCTTTTCCTTCACAAACAACGGTTCGTCAACGAAGATGCGCTCAGAATAATGGTGGTACTTGTTGTTTCATTTTCGTCACCTCGCTGAGCAGAGGGGGCAAACTCGCGAGCCAAAAAGAGCCATAAATTGCCTCGTCTGAAGACCACAGGAACCAGTGGAGTGGGAGAGTTCCACAGTTGGACCAATCAGTGGCCAGATTTGAAAATATTTTTCAAAGCACAACTTTTCTTAAAGCATTTGTCAAGAGCCGATTGAAAGCAAGTTGGTTCCATTTGACGTGTGGATTCGGTTAATAGATCTAGGCTCACTTCGTTTCAGGATGCGTGGAAACGAAGGAGTTAGATTGTGAAGAATGAAAACATGGGTTTTGACAACCGCTGCATACTTCTTGTGTGTGGTATGCTGCGGGATAGAGGATGATACTTTTGTTTTCGATGATCGATCGAAGTGGATTGATCCCAGTGACATGCTAAACTATGACACAGGCACTCAGCGTATGAAGAAAACAACGGTTTGTTGCATTTAAATTGATACACCAATCTTAGTTTTGAAGATTGGAAACTTGCGTGAAAAAAATCAAAATTACAGACCATGATAACACTAATGGTGAAATTTCTGTTCAGCAGGGAGCGAGACCAAAATCTACTCCAGGTTCTGATGTGAGGAAAACAATGCCTGACACAGAAGACAAAAACATTCAGTTCGGTAGTACCGTTGAAGAACATCTCGCAGAGCTTTCGGACCTGATGTCCCGGGCATCACCTTGGGATAGAGACGAGTTTGTTCAACTTGTTGGGTAAAGTTCTTTATTACCGGCCGCGTACCGGCCAGGTGAGGTTGGGGTACCCCCTTGGCCAAAAATGGGGTGCCACCCCCAGCCAGGGAAGGGGAAACAACATCCCCCCTCCCCCCAAGTCAGGTAGGGGTAATCCCCCCCCTCCCCCCGGGATAGGACAGCAGAGTGGCGGGCGGTATGCCTCTTACGTTCACGCAGGAGGACTTTATTGTATTTGTGTTTCAGTTCAGTTTTTGCACTTTGTTAGAATGGTGGGGGGGGGGGGTGGCACCAACCTCCAAGGTGGGGTGCCAACCTATTACTTGGCCAACTTTTTGCGAAAACTGTATGAAAATGAAAGAATTTGGACCTAGAGGAGGGGGGGGGCGTCCCTGGAACCCCACCCCCCCCCCTTTTGATCTGCCAATGGTGCCCATGTGCAAAGTATGGCGGGAAAGTAATGTTTTCACTTTGTGTGCCTGTTCACAGGGAGGGGGGTTGCCCCCTAATCCTGTCTCTGGTCATGTCTTGGGGACAAGGACAGGGGGGTAACTCATGGACAGGAAAGGGGGATAACCCCTCCCACAGACAGAACAGAGGTGCCCCCCCCCCCCAACAGGACAGGGGGTGGTAACGATTGTTGTTAACGTTGTCAAGGATTCACATTTGCACGCGGTGTAACTCAGTGTGGACAACATCTGAGCCCATAGATTAAACTGTGGGTTGAAGACCGGATTCCATACCCAGGCTAAGGATTCTCAAATGCTGTAAGATATAATTAAAAAAACTTACACCAGGAAAGTATGAGATGTTTTCGGTGATCAAAACTTTACATTTTTTTTTAAAACATGGCCTGAAAAAGTTGCACAGGATATTTTATGCGAACTTGAAATAGGTTTCTGGTTGATGGTTAAATTATCTTTGTGAATATTGTAGGAACTACATGCCAGAATATACTTGTGGAGATGACAAGTCAAAAAGTGCATTTCAAATGAAGTTGGAGAAATGTCAAAGTGATGTCCGTCAACTGCAAGAGAAAGTGGAAAAAGAGGAAACTTCGTGTTCTCTCTCGCTGGAGAAAACTTACTTTAAACAATATATTCGAACCCTACTGAGACATTATTCACGAAGTGTACGTTAACTTAATCTCTTACAATATTATACAGCACATAAAATTTAAGTATTTTGTAATATGTTTCCAGCCTAATTCTTTTGTCCTGTGCCTTATTTGTAAGAGAAAACATACCTTAAATGTAGGTGTCCGATGGTTCGTTCCTGTTGTACAACACAGAAATATTACTAAATACTGACGATATTATTATCCTGGAACGATTTGCAAATACAGAATACGGAAGTATTCAGGTAACATAAATCGAACATTTTTAGTAACAAGAACACATCATAAATATACCGATTTGATAGTTGGGAGTGGGTGAACGAAGATTTCCGTGCATGCTCTGAATTAACGCTGTTCACTGTTTAAGTTTAATAATTAGGACGCTCATGAAGTTTTAAACAGAATGATACAACATGTGGAACTAATTGAAGCAGGAGATACAGCGGACTGGCGTTTTGATGTTAAGGAGCATTACAAAGAATTCTTGCTTCTTACTCTTCAGGTAATACCAATGTACTTGACATTTTCACAATTACCTTCTGGATGTGTGGGATTTGCATTAATTTCCAGAGTGCATGATTGGAAACTTATATTCTTATGTTCAGTTTCATTCCATGGTTAGAATCAAATAGCGACTGCCCGCTTTTGTTTAAAATGGTATCATGTGCTTTGAATTTACGCATTTCAGATCGTGGCCATTATCACCCTGACTTCAGTTGCCATCACTCTGCAAGTTCGTTTGCGTTTGTCATGGAAGCAATTGTTAGTCAAAATCCTTATACTCCTCTTTTTAATAAGTATACCGTGGAATTGGTGGCATATGTACAAGGTGAATCTTAGGTTATTTCAAAGTTTTTATGAAACGCCAAATGCTCAATTTTGCATTATTTGCAAATTTCGTTGTAGTAATTGCATTCGAACAATTTAAAGGTTGCAGTCGCAAAACGACAAGCTGAAGCTATCAAAGATATCCCGCTTGAATGTCGACCCAAAAAACAAACAGCTACTCAGAGTTTTTGGTCAGCGTTGCAGAATGCGTTCACACTGAACACTGATAAATGTGCAGAATACTATGAGAAAATGCTCGTTGATCCAGCATATGAAGTTGCTCCAACCCAGGTCAGTGTGCGATATATTTGTCTGATGAAATATTACAGGTTACGGGTAAAAAGTAACATAGTACATTTGTTCTTTTCAAAGTACTTCATTTGAAATGACGTAATATCAGAGATTCAATAGACCTCTCCGTTTTGGGGACCTTTCGCCTGTTTACTTTAATTCACGTGTTCTCTGTGCAATATTATGATCTTTTGTTCAATCTCTCCAGGCGCTAGCTGTAACGATTACAAAGTTTGTAGTGGAACCGTTGGGGCACATTGGACACGCAGTAGGCAAGCTGATACATGGCACATTGCAGGAATTACCCGTTCATATATGGCCATTTGCCATGGCTTTCATTTGTGTGATGAGCGTTTTGCTTCTCATACTAGTGTTTGGCTATCGTATTAAATTGTTTTATTTGTTTGGGGTTGAGCCAGGAAGGCACTCACCAAGGCCTTCTATTAAAGACGATAAGCAACAGGAAGAACTTCAAAGTAGAATACAGGACTTAACCCATCAGGTGAGTGGTATCTTTTTAGTCGCGCCGCCACAACGAGCGGAGCGACTTATCTTCACTCCATGGTATACGGTTGTATGGTTGCTTGCTTGGATGCTTGGACAGTTGGTTGTAAAATTTCGAAAAATTCATTGGATCTCAAAAATTCCAAAACAGAAATGTGCTTTAGACCATTCTGAGCAACTTCCATTGCATTTTAGGAGATTCTGAGCAACTTACTTACTATTATGTGTACCTGTCGCTCTCTCTTAGCTAACTATCCATTTTGCTCGCTAAATATCTGTCTTTAGCTAGTTGTCTTGCTACATATCTTGCTGGCTACCTAACCATCTGTGTAGTCACATATTTAATGAGCTAAAAAAGATGATACCAAATTCAAAATCAAGTGCGGTGTGACACAATGCTACTCAGCATTCTTGTTGATTGATAGCAATTCAAAGAGATGGGTTGTGGCAATGGTAATAACATTTGTGTGTTAAATTTTAACATTCCACCGATGCCTGGCTTTTCAGTGCAATCATTTTGCATATGCTTCGCGTAACATTAAGAGAGGGAATAGGTCGCGGCAACCGAAAATTATGAGAATGAGCAACTTTTTAATGTGATATTTTAGATTGAAAAGTTGCAGTTAACCCAAGCTGCACAAGTTACATATCCTTCGGAGGAGATGCACGCAACGCCTGTTGTCTCTCTCTTCACCGCTGAACTTCCATCAACACCAAAACGTGTCCCGTCAACAGATGTGGCTGAGAGTAAAAAAGAGCTACCAGCAATAGAAAATGGGCACACCAAAATTGAACAGCACACTCGGATTAATGATAAAGATTGTTCTACACAGCGATATAAAAACACAGCAACGGTTCCCAAATCCGTCACAACTAACCAAGAAAATAAACTTTGTTCAAACCTTGGCGAGAAGCAATGTGATCACATTTGTTCAAATGTGAATATGGATAATCAGGAGCGAAACACGCATCAAATTAGTCCTTTAGAAGGGCATCCAGAGACTGTGCACCCACTGTCATTGATACCCGAAAAAGCTCATGTAGTTCCTGAAGGCAGTGTCAACTCGAGCAAACTAACTTTGTCAGAGGATCCATCAGAACCGTCCAGTAATAATATTGCCGATGGCGATTCAGCAATGGATTTGACACTAAATAAAATGAATAATGTAGTGAAGATGCATTCACCAGCTGTGGAAAATCTTGGATCAGGAGATAGTCCTCACAATCAATAGCCTTGAGGTGATGTGCAGACACTTTGTATGCAGGCCATCCATTTTGAAGTTTCTAAAGTTCTTGAAACATTCGTGAAATATACCTGTGCACTTTGTGGAAAATTAAGTTATTCACCAGCCGACTATTACAATCCATTCAAGAAACGAAATACGTTTTCGATAGTTTGTAATTGAAGGCTTTAACCTGTGATATAAAGAATAATATTGCAGAAAATATGATTCTTGTCTTATTTAATTAAAAAAATTATTTTGACACAGTACATGAACCACATCTTCAGAACCGTTACAGCATAATTTATTTATAATATTCCATTTGTAATCTGATCTGGGTCTTGAAACACTGCACCACAATAAAAATGTTTTTTATTTCTATTTTTACGATGGTGATACGCATTTGTAGCAGCTTGTAGCATTAACCTCTTCATAATAGTTATTTTGATCGGTAGATTGCAGCATGTGGTCCGTACTTCACCCACTACGTCAGAAAAAAGAAAATGTAAACCTAAAAACATCCGTAACAAGAAGGTCCCCCTGCGTGAAAACCAAGCACATTTCTTATCCCAGATGAAAAAGAAAATTTTCTCGTTAAATCAGCCAGTTATCTAAATTTAATTATTAAAACTTGCAAATGCTATGCTTTCTTTTGATTTATATCCTCAGAATGTCTATGGACAGCATCAACGAAACATTTGAGGTGTTCGGGGTTGAAGTCTGGATACATTCCATGACCCAAATTTGCTATCAGTCGATGCGTGTCGAACTTTTGCAGCATATCTTTGGTAAGCCTATTAATTTCTTCCTGCAGAACGAAAAAAAAGAGATTACAAAAAGGAGAAACATGCTACCAGTTTACATGTACCAATCATCAACAACAAAGGTACAAAATACTACACAATATTTTGATGCATTCAAGGAAAACAAAAAGAACTTACTGGAGCTGCATAAAGAGCACATGGGTCAAGATTGCCTTGAAGAGTTATTTTTGGACCAACAATTCTTCTGTAATGAAAAAGGGATTTTTGGTCAAACTTCATAGTTTTTGACACATGAAGTAACTAACAATTTAATAGAAATGATTAGTACCTCGCATGCTGTGGATTTATAGTCCAATCGAGTCCAATTACTTCGTACCCGCTTTCAGAAAGTTCCTCCAGAGCAAAGTGTCCATCTTTCGCAAAAATAATCTAAAAATGAAGTCAACATTTTGCTTACCTACAAAATGAGGTTCCATCCACACCGAACAGTACCCTTGCGATAAATTCTAATTTTTGAGAACTGGATTGTCCATGCAGGAATTCGTTTATTACAAACGCACAAAATAGCCAATATATGGGTTTGAACACAATATACCCTTTTTGCTACAACATGGTGAATGAACATTTTAGTTTACCAAACATTTGCACAAAAATATGTATATTTTTGATGTTTCATTACATTACCATTGGTACTGGCACGAGGTTTCTATTTGTCAGTCCTTCCTTTACTTTCTTCGATATTTGTCTGATGTATGGTAAAGCAAATTTGGCAAACAATTTTGGGCCCAATATGCCGGCATGAGACTCGAATAACTGCAGCAACTAAAATACATTTATAAATAAAATCTTATTGCAATCACGACACAAAAACAAAACTGTAAATTGTAATAATTCCTTAAATCAATTGATGTCCTTACTTGTGCACCTGCATGTACCTGTCCAATCAGATATTCCACTATCACATCAGTTAATCGTTGCAGAAGCTGATGACTAGCATCTACATGTGTGTATAGCCAACGTTTAGACTTGGAATGTGTCGTTGACCCGCCCCCTTCAATCATGTACGCCATCAAAGTCCACTAAAAAGGGAACGCGTGGTATTTTTTTAAAGTTGCACTAAAATGGCTTAATGTAAATCCACTTTAAATTACAAAAGAAGAATGCTCGTTAGCATTGTGTCACACCGCGTGAATTTGTTTGTACTGTTTGTGTGCATGAAGATTCACGAGTAAGAAACATATGATATATTAGCATTTTACTAGTCGTGTTTTGAAACTAATAGTGGCTGTGTTTTGAAATTAATAGACGTATTCTAGTAACTCTACAAAAGAGGATAGCAATAGAAACAGTATTCATAACAATTCTGGACTGGGCACTAGGTTGTTGGGTACCAGTATCAAAAGCAGAAGTGGTGTTTCTCTCCAGCCATTAGATGATGGGGTGCTCACCAAGGACAGTCAGCAATATGTTCTACTATTACATTTATGAACAAAGCTCTCATGAGTCAAAATTGAAACACTGAAGATTGAACCATTTATGCTGAACAAAATGGTAGAAAGTGAACTTAGGTATGAGACTCGTAACTCCAGCCTATGACAGTATAGACACCACAGTGACCAGATAAGTCGCTCCGCTCCTTGAGGTGGCGCCACTAACAAGAATGCTAACCAGCATTGTGTCATGCCCAGCTGATTCTGTGGTTTGATTTAAGGTACTTCGATACAACATACACTTTGCAAATTTATCAGCAGTCGTTTGAAGAACACAATATTTTAAGATATCTCTGAAAGTTTCAGCAACATTCACCAGCCAATCATTGAGTAATCACACTACAAAGATGACCAAATTTCCCATTGAGATCAATGGTAATCTGCAGTTTTCTCAAATTTGCCATGATGAAACTTCTTAAGACTTCACTCAATGTTGCAGATGTTAAAAACTTGTGACTTCAGATAAAAATTATTGAGTTACTCAATATCTTTCTATTTTTAAATTAAGATTTTGATGAAATTATAATTTTTTATTTTGTCTCCCTAAAAGGTTCATGATCCACTGACCATCAGAATGCATTGTAATTGTCCACTGTTAGATGTGCAGAAAATGGTCAATGAAGCTTGACTGTTTACAATTTGGCCCTGAACACATGGCTGTGACGTCAATGTTGTAAAGAACTACCTTAACCGTAACTTTGCTTTAGCTAAGTAGATGAAGTGATAAACTGATCAAGATCTAAGCCTTAAAGCGAGTAATGAGATGAAACAATATGGAGATTAAAAGGGTCTGAAAATGTATCAAGCTGAATCTGGTAAGAACAAAGTCTGGTGAGAGGGGAGTGAGGTTCCAAAAATCAAAGTTGCTCCTGAAAAACATTTTGCTTTTAGAATTTTTGAAGTCGGGAAAAAAATTTTGGTAGTGGCCACAGTGTGCAAGATGTCCAGCAGAAAATTTGCACAGACACCATAGTAACCAGTTAAGTCGGTCCGCGACTAAAAACTCGGTGGGACGGGAGTTAGAATACCAGACGGACCCCATAGCGTCACATTAGTTTAATCAATTGACGCAATTCCACGCACATAAGAATGAAAAACGATAACTCCTACCGGGGCACCACTGAATCCTATCAATGGGACTTTTCCTTCAAGCTTGTGTCTTGTAAGTGTTATAGCATCAAAAACATATCCCAGTGACTTCTTCACATCAACATGAACCTCCAGTTTTTCAATATCCTCTGGTGTCACCAATGGCTCGGGAAAGGTTGGACCCTAATCGCCCAAAATATTAATATTATTAGTGCCCCAGATGAACTTGTATGCTATGCTAAAATATACAGCAAAAAATTGATTTTACACATCAATGTACGGTGTGATATCGAATGAAATAGGGCAGATGCTTCAAGCGACGATTAATATTTATGATGTCCCAAAATGTAAAACGACCAGTGTTTATTGCTGGCTCGTTTAGAGTCAGCTTAGTGATTGATTCCGGGGGAGGTGTCCATGGTATATGGAGAAATGCCTTGGCACTTTTATGATAAGTAGGCTTACTTTAAGCTGCAGCTATTGGTACCTACAAATGCCACACCTACTCAGTGCTGACCTCTTGGTGACTAGTGCGGGGTCTATTTGTGGTTAATGTAGAGCGGCGGTGAGGGTCTCGGGTACGGCTGAGACAAGGTTTATGCTGCGGCTGACTGGGACCTCTGTCTTCAGTTTAACCAATTTATTCTGGTACTGTACAATCTACATGAACTTGGTTGCTCTCAATAGTATTAGTAAGCTGCAGTGTGGCCAGTTCCTGTTCCTCTGGTGATGTTACACTACTCTATCCTGTGTGTGGACTTAACTCTTTCGGATGCTCGACATAGCAGTAGATGCAGTCATCTAAGTATTCTCAATTATTTTTAAGTTAGTAGAGTAAAGATGGGAACACCTTTGCCAAAATGTTCACTAAAAACCCCGTCCATACAGACACCCTACTTCACATACAACCACTAATGACTAATTTAT
>JBCAUG010176132.1:0-19939 GCA_038406175.1 Haplosyllis leylae | reverse complement strand
AATTTTGACAAAAGTACTCGAATGGCCCTGGAGTTGCCAAAAATTGACATATGCCAAAATTGACCAAAAAGGGTCCTGGGATATGTCATAAGGTGTCTTGTGTCCAAATTTGACAACAAAATTCCAATGGGAAGTGTCTCAAATTGCTGAAAAGAAGTTGCAGATCATGATTGTATAAGGTGGTTTAAGTGTAAACTTAAACCACCTAAAAACCATTTTCTGCACAAAAAAACTTAAAATTTTTGTGTAGTTTGAAGAGAATTCCTCCATAAATAATACTAGAATAATGAGTAAGCTGACAGGAAACACCTTTTCATATGAATAATACCAACACTGACATATTGAATATGTATATGTAATCCAGACACCACTGCAATGCTGTCTTTCATACAAATAATACTGGAGTATTAACAAAATCATATTGTGCTAATTATTTCCGTTGCTAACCACTTTTTTTACCTTCAATAAAATATTCTCCCAGGCTTTATGTACTTTTTCCATGATTTTTATTATTTTTTGCAAATTCCATGATTTTTCCAGGTGTACTCTCATTTTTCAAGGTTTCCCTGGTTTTCCAGGTAATATGGGAACCCTGTATCACTCAATTTTTTTCTGACATCGCTTGCGTTTCAGTATAAATTTCTGATATAAAAATCGGTAATAGTCACCTGATCTCACAAAGGTTACAAATTGCACAGGAACTGTGGTGCATAAAAAGTGAAATGGAATGAATTTACACTTTAGAAAGTTTGTGCAAGTCAATTGGGAGGATCATACTCTGTTGACTTGATCTCACCTGATCCACTTCACATTGACAATAAAACCTGACAATCAACTGTCAGGTCATCACTCCAAACGGCTTCAAATTTACATTGCAGACAATGTGTGTACATGGGTCCATGTCGCGACACCAATCAATCAGATTGAACAGTTCAAAAATGTTAATCCATAAATCCTATTGAACATCAATAGCTTAATGTATTTACGAATCCTAAGTCGAGTATGCATGGCTTTTTCAGGTATCCTCTTCTAAATAATTCATAAGCAAACGAACTGACAAAAGATAAGGATCAATCTGGTCAACACCGTACACCTGTGATTGTGCCTGAAGTTGCCCTATTTTGATTTACAGTTCTTCAAAATCACAACCACATTTTCCCGTTTTATTACTCAGAACACATAGCTATTTACTTGGCTGCTTAATAACTGCAATTTTTGCAGAATGAAACTATGTATTCGCTTACAAATCTGTCTACAGAAGTGTATAAAATGTGTGTAAACAGTACTTCTAGATCAGCCTGCAGTTTTATACTCCTGCATGACTCATAACAATAACAGGCATCATGCTCTGCAAATTCAAATCATAACAAACTTGCATGTCAAAAGCTCATCTACTTTCTTAAATGTCCATTTTCTATGTGCATCCCATGCGCTTACATGTGTATAAGGGTCCCATATGGTTGTGATGACCTTAAGTAGTCAATTAGCACTAATATTGTTTAAGTATGCCCGCCAATCCCAACGAACAAACACATCACTGGCAGTTATTGTGAACGGAAAATCCCTCTTATATCGCTCAGTGGAACACCTGGCCTCATTCCATCATTTGTTATCAACACAAGTGACTGGGAGGAACTGATGGGAGCATCATTACATACACTGCCTTCCAATACAACACTTGTCACATTAAACTAAGGCATTTATTGATACCATTCAATACAAATATCCAAATAAACTATATTTTTCTTTCAAACTGATGACCTTTTTGGTGTATTTAAAATTGCTCTCTTTTGATAAATTTTTGGCAGGCACCCGTGTAGCAGTTCTGTTGAGAATTTACGGATTTCTACCTCTCAACTTTTCTAATGTGACCTATTCCTTAGAAAAAAATTCTCTGAAAGATCGGAACAAAATCTAGTTTTGCACATTCGATTGCGAGATCATTGAACTTACTGAGAAAACAAGCCGCATTGTTCCATACAATTCGTAACATTTGCATAAAATGTCAATTAAAAATGATCTACGATTGGCAACCCTGTGACACACCCGAGTCCTAATCTACGTGATTCGCATCTGAACATCATATACTCCCACTACTTTATGAGACCCCATGTGCAGCTTTTCATTGCCTCAAAACATTTTTGTGCATCTCGGGCTTTGTTTCACCTGGAAACTATGTAAATAGCTTCATTTTAAAAATTTACCTACAACAAGAAAGTCCACCTGTGTGACTTGTAAGACGCGTACCGCCCGCTGCGTAGCAAGTACTCGCTGTTCTTTACTGTCTCAGAAGGGGGGGGGGTACCCCAGTCCCAGTTAGGGGATACCCCAGCCAGTGGGTACCCCAGTCCCAGCCAGGGAGGCAGGTACCCTGTCATAGCCAGAGGGTAACCCTATCCCAGATGGGGTACCCACCCCAGAAAAGACCTGGGACCAGAGACCAGAGAAAGAACCTGGAACTGGGGTGCCCCCCCATGTGAACTGACAAACTGAAAATATAAGCCCCGTCGTACTTCGTACGCGAGCGGTAATTATCTGCAAAGTGAAATTTACAGAATATAACGTTACATTTCTCACCTTTTCGTTCTGCCATTGATGTATAGCTTCTTCCAGGTCATGCTTCAGCTGTTCTGTTGCTCTTTGCTCAGCATTTGTGACGACTGTAATATTTTAATCAATAAAATGGTACCACACGACTAGAGTGATTTTCGAGAAAGACTTTCGCATATCCTTGAAACCCACAGTGAAGTCATGCTTGCAAAAAGAATGCATGAGTGAACAATATTGGCGTGATTATATTAGGATAATAAAAAAGCAAATACATATTCGTACATATAAGAGCAGACATACAGAGAAAAGAGCTGATGAGGATCTTTGATAACGTCTCTAGTTTGTTCCAAATCGATCAAAGTTGGTTGCATTAAATAATAACGAACCTTCTTGCAGATCAACTAATTTTTGTTCTGTCTCGCTTAGCTGTGTTTTGAGATTATCTACTTCATTTCTGTCTTTCTTGCTGTCTTCCTCATCTAGTTGAGAGTTCCTTCTATCTATTTCTTCTTTCAACTTTTCGATTTGATCTTTCATTCTGTCAATCTCTGCAGACATAATTTCCCGTTCCTCAGCTCTGGCAGCTTCTTCTCTTTCCAACATTGCTGCTTCCATTTCTCCCTGGATTCGCTGCACTTCGTCATCTATTAAATTTTGCACCTGCAAAATAAAAAAATCAAATATGGACAAATTATGACTGTTTTCGGTCCATGACGTTCAACCAGTTTTCAGCATTTCATACTTCCCGACTTTGGTCTCGTAACGGAATTAATTATTAACGGAATCAGATAAATGAAAGGATTATGGTCTCATTGTCCCAAGAGCAAGAAATTTCTCATCGAACTGAAATATGTCGCTTCTTCATAATTTTTCTTTACTGCTTTCTGTCGCAATGAAATTACCTCAAGTTCTTTGGCATGCAGTAGTTGACTATAATGCTGTAATTTTTCATCATGCTGTCTGCTCATTTCGTTCTCGATATTTTCCAGATCTTCCTTGTGTTTTGCTGTGATCTGTTCCTTTGCTTCCTCTAATTCCTTCAACTCTGTCTCCAATCGAGAAATCATCGCTTCTTGTGCTACCGCTTCATTCTGAAAAGAAAATATCAAATAGATGTTTGGTTAAATTTCCAATCTTCAAACCTGGGGACTCTTGAGTCACTTAAACTCTGTGGACATATGATTTAGAAAACAACGACCCTTTCAGACCTAGGCACCATACTAACTTTAAGTTTTCCTATTTCTTCTTCGTGTTGTTCTTTCACTGCCGTCATCTCCCTCTGCACTTCATGGAGTTCATCTTCTTTCTGCCTGCCTGGAGATTCTACCACCACTGCTTCCACCTTTTCCACAATGTCATCCCTGAATTGTAAAAATGTCATTTACTTAGTTTCAATAAAATACTAATTTAGGAGGTAAAGCTTTGGCACTTCTATCAAAACGTTATCCCGGTACTAGTTAACGAAAAACTACCTATCCATTGCCGCCGGAAACCCAAGTTTTTCTATGTCTGCCTTATGCTTGTGCGTCAGTTCTTCAATTTCACGCATGTGGACTTCCTGTAGGTCAGCCCTCAATTTTTCCATTTCCACATCATGTTTTCCTTCAAGTTCTCTCTTCAACTGAAACATTATTGCCATTGTTACATATTACAATTGTTACTCAAAATAATGGTTTAAGACATAAAATGCAAGACTAAACAACTGTACCTTTTCTATTTCACCAGCGCGGAAGCTCAGCGTTCGCTCTAACTCGCTCACCAGCTGTTCGTTACTAGCTTCACTCAGATTATCCGGACTTTCACTGACTATTTCCTCAGATATATGTTCTTGTTCCTCTTCTGTATCTTCACTGTCTTCACGTTCTGCAGAAAAAATCACATTCACATTAACATTGAATATTTGATCAAATGCCTTTTGGGCGACAGTATGATCACAATTATCATACCAGTCATTATGCTTGAACTGAGTACGACAACACAATACAATAACGAAGAAAACCAAGCAAATATTTACGCCGTTCTTACAAGACTATTTACAAGTTGAAATGTTCAGATTCGTTCTTCTAATGTTGCAGAAGTCAAGGGTCCTCAAAAATGTGTAGCTCCAATGTCATTATCACACAGAAAGTTTGTGCGTACTCTATTGGTCTAAGCAGAGTACAAAGCGTTTCTAGAAAAAGAACCCGGTACAATTTAGTGCGCTGGGTGTAAAAAAACACACACCGAAGTGACACTTCATAATCACCTTGCCTAATTGAAGGATTTACAGAAGAATCAGTGTCTGTGATATCTTCCTCAGAATTCATGTAGTTGTCACTGGTTTCTGTTGAATATTGTTGTGTGGATATTTCAATATAGCATAATTGCCACGACGCTTCAGACTGGAACTAAACCTTCCAACAACCATAATTGAAAATCTAAGCACCAATATTTGTGGTATTGGTACGAGTGCTGAAGATGCAACAATCGTGCTGGGCAAAGTTCAAAACTCATGTCGACGTAAGACGTAATTTCACATTTAGAACATTCATAGGAAACAAGGAAAGTAATGTCAACACACATATACTACATACACACTTACACTTTGTAACAGGCACCATGAAAAAAGCATTTGCTAAAGATCACGTTACCTTTGTCAAGCAGCGAGGCCGATGAAGGTGACTTGAGACTGTGTTGCGCTCCTGCCATTGTCTGGATTTCTGGTTGGAATTCAGTGTCGCTACCTGACTCCACATACTCAACCTCAAAATCCCCAGAAGCGGCAGACCGAGCTGTACTGACCGGTGAGCGTGCAGAGTTGATGAGCTCCATCTGAAACAGGAAAATACAATAAACTGCAATATTCATTACTTTAATGTTCCTTTATCTACACTACGCAAAATATTTTCAGGTTCAACTCAGATCCCACTCCTTTTGAATTTAAATGAAACTATAAAATAGTCTCACCTCACTTTCGTGTTCAGACTGCAATAGTTCTAGTTCACGTTTAAGTCTGTTCTCCATGTCTTTAAGTTTCTTTTCATAATAATTCCTTAAATCCTCTAGCTCTGTTTCGTGCTCATTTTGCAGTTCCACCTTAATTTTCGAAAGAGCTTCTTCATCTGCAATATCATTTCTACCGGGTCCTTCCTGCAGTTGGTTTTGAAGGTAAGCCAGCTCGGCTTCGTGCTCATCTTTCAACTTCTGAATCTGATTCTGAAGTTCGTCAACCTAAATAATCATACATTTGAAAATAATACAATACAAATCTGTAAGATCGTGTACCAAAAAATCTGTGGTAACATGTGAAAAGTAGGTTCTAACATATTTCCACAGCAGCAGCTGGAATAAGATCAATGGTTTTAGACTACGTATTAATGGGCCTCCCGATCTACTGCACTGACCTGTTTTTTGTGACTGACTTGCAATTCTTCTACATCGGCTTTAAGTTTTTCAATCTCCTCAATGTAATGAGTGTCAGTATCCCTGGGTGACGTGGCGGGGGAGGAAGACAATTTCTCGGCAAGATCTTCTCGGATTTGTAGAAGCTGTTGGTATTCCGATTGTACTCGCGCACGTAGGTATGCCAGGTCCTTTTTGGCCTTAGCTAACTCTTAATAAACGGAAACCATTCATATTGGTGTGAAATTGTCCTTTTTTTGAAAATCAATTATTTTCCTTACAATGCAAAAAAATATTTACCATGAAAATACTAGTATATTTCAAACTTCCTTTTTTGTATCTCTGAAGATTTTCTCGGCAATGATAATTTCAGTCGTGATCCCTACAGTCAAAATGAAGTCAAATGCTTCCAAAATAGAACGTAACTTACCGTCGACACTTGATGTTGAATCGTCATCAGTTTCTTCATCCTCCGGAGCTAAGTTTTCAGTTAACATGGTTTCTGTATCCTCCCTGGTTTCTTCACTTCCATCAGCGTATTCTTGACCAGCTTTCTGGGCTACCAACTGTATAAAATATTCGAAATTTCTTAAAATACTCATTGCTAAAACAAATCACTTTCCAAAGACTTCTGATTTGATTTTAATCTGTGAGCACACTACACAATATTAAGGTGCCGTGAAAATGATAAGAAACAACAGAAAATAAAAAGTTACCTTAAGTATTTCTTTATGCTGCTCAGCTAATTCATTTTGAAGTTGTAAAATGAGAGGCTGACTGGAATCCAAGTTTCTCGGCTCCTCTACAAAGGTGTGAGAGTAGCGTAATATAGAAAACTACTATACTATTTGCGAGCATACGTTCAATACATAAATATTACAACATTTACTGACATTTGAATATGTCAACTTTTTTGATACCTTTTACGTTGCTTCTTTAATCGCTTGGTTTTTTGATGTAGAATTACAAGAGTAACTTTTTTTCATAATACTTAATTAATAAACAAGAAATAAACAGATGTATGGAAATCAATTCAAATAAGGTCAAATTAATATCAAATGAAAACCACAAATATTTTTGTGAACTATTGCTAAGGTACTTGTGTGTGATTGAAAAACCAAAAATAGTCGACACATAGTAATTTCAATTACTCTCCTCGTTTTCACCAAAAGTTATGGAGTAGTAAATTATCTACTATCCCAGTCTTTTGCAAGACGTCACCTCGACGATGAAAGTAAGAAAACTTGAATGTTATGTGTGAAAATTAGTCATCGACATAAAATGTTAGTGCTGTAAATTAAAGCCAGGTGTAGCCGACATACAGTTGGACAGGTCACTCACTCCACTCAACACTGTGTGCGCAGATTGTTGGAAGATTTTTCTTACCCATACCCGATGGTGTCTGGATCTGTTGTTCGGCATCAGAATCAGTTTGGTACTCGTCTACTACTATAGCTGGCGGTGCCTCTAGTTCGGTAATACTACTATCGACTGCAATTACACTTTTAATGGGAGAATCTTTATTGTCTTTGGTAAAAGTAGCAGCGTAAGGCGCTTCGTTATAACCGGTGATAACTGTATTTTCTTTTTCAACTTCTTCACTAGCTTCATCGCCAGAGTCACTGTCAGTGATTTTTCTCTCACTGTCCACATTTTCCTCAAAGACTTCAGTGTCTGCTATGTCTTTCGACTCAAACATTTCATCAAGGTTAGGTCTATTGTTTTCGTTCGGCCCAATGTCAAGTGCTTCCTCAATGGTATTTTCTATGCAGCTCTTGACATCAGGCAAAACACCATCACTTGCAATGACGTCTTTTACCACAAGAGCATAATCGTAACTTTCTTCAGGTATTTTGTCATCTGTTTCATGCGTTTTGTCATCTGTTTCATGTGCATCGTTTATCTCAATTCGTTCAGCTTCGCAATCTTCTTGGTGCAGCATAGTTCCTTTTATTTCCATGGAGAAGTTATACTTATTAGCATCTCCATCATTTGTTTCCGTTTCTGCATCATAATTCAAACTTGCTCGACTCGTTGACAAATCATCAATATCTTCAATTCCATTATATTTGCTCATTGAGAAGTTGCAAGTATCAACGTCCTGGCCATCATTGTTGGTGAACTTTTTATCTTCAATTGTGGACAATTCTTCATTATTTTCTTCAGTCTCAAGATTTTCAATGGTATCCTTAATTTCCAATGAGAAGCTATCACCTTTCTCTTCTACCTGACTACTTTTGTCAAGGCTTTCATCAACTAGCACATCTTTTGCTTGTGTAGAAAAATTGTAACTATCAGATTTTTCTTTGGTAGAGTCTGTTACTTTTTGCTCTAGCTTCGCTATGGGTTCGGTTGGGTCTTCAATTGTGAATTCATTTGGTTTGATGGAGTGTGCTTCACCCTCCACGGTTTCACCAGTTTGAGAAGTAACTGTGCTGATACTGATGCTTTTTGACAAGGTTGCCTCATTTTCATTCGATATTTCAACAATTTCAGGTTTTGTAGATTGGTGGGGAAAAACTAAACTTTGACTTATCTCAAAATCGTCTTGAATTACAGATACCGAGAGAACATCATCGGGAGCCATCACATTTGACGCTAAAATATTAGAGATACCTAAACCTGATCTAGATTCTGTCCTGGTTGTATTGCACGGGACAGCCGCAATATTCATATTTGGTCCATCAAGTGCACACTTATCAATGTCTTCAATAGCCTCTTCATGATCATCTCTCTCTTTCTGCTTTTGTTCATCGGATGTTGTTTCCACAACAGATCTTATGTCTAACTTAGGGCCACTTAAATCTAAAGACTGATCAACCGGGGAGATTCCAGAACTATCATAAAATGATGTAGCCAACATATCATCGAGAAACTCATCTTCTTCTTCATCACTACTTGCATCAACCGCATGCTTCTTTATTTCAGAATCTTTGTTATCTAATTCTGCAACCTTTTCTCCTTGAATTCTAGTTGTATTGGTTGAAATTTTATTAGTGTTAGTTGTCGGTGTTGCGGTAGTTGATTGCGGAGCACCGTGCCAACGCTCCATGTACTCAACATCATCGTCGTCCCCATGCAGAACCTCGTACGTTCTACCTAATTTATCGTCATTAAACGGAGTCACTTCAGTCGTTTCACTTCCAATTGTACTTGACAAACTTCTATTTAATAACTGACTATCATGAACCGAGTCGGATTCTCCCTGAGCAAGAACTTCGTGTTCAACATGGGCTGTCATCTCGTCGTCTGACTTCTCAGACTCATCTGAGTCGATCTCGGCAAACATACTGCCTACAACTCCACCCGGGGATCTGGGAGTCTTTGTTCCGTCTTTATTTAAGGCAGACATGATAGAGTCCGTTTCGGATTCAATGCCTTCATCCCTCGGAGTTTCCACGTATTCGGCATCGTCGTTAACTAAGACTTCATCTTCAGTTGCATGAACTTTGAAAGTTGTCCTCAATGATCCATCTACCTTGTGCTCACCATCATCTCCAGTACTGTGCTCCTCACTGTCTATAGTTACATTTGCCCCCACTTCATCAGACTCTTTTATTTCATTTGAGATGCTTGCATCTTCTACCTCACTATCTTCGCCAATCTCATTTTCGCTAGTTTCATTTAGGCTGTTGTCTTCTTGCATCTTGTCACTTGTTGATCTGGGAGTATCATGCCACCTTTCAGTGAATTCGACATCGTCGCCATCTCTGCAAGAAACTTCGTAAGTTCTCCCAAGTGTATGGTTATTGAACGGCATTACGTTTGAGGCTGCACTCCCGATGGTGCTTGACGAGCTTTTTCCTGAAGCGTCTTCTTCCTCCTGTTCCTCTTGCACCATAATATCAATATTCGGGGTAGTTTCTCTCGTTTCTTCTTTCTCGTCTCTATTGACCGATTCGTCAGAGTCACTTTCTACGTACATACGACCAACAACTCTCCTTGGAGATTCCAGAGCTTTTTCACTTTCATCGACTGCATCTAATAAGTTTTGACTTGACTCGGTCGGTGTTCTATTTAGATCTTCCCTTGGAGTTTCAACAGATTCTGTCTGAACTGTTTCTATACTTTCATCTCCAAGGTTTTCCACAACGCATGTTGTTGAAAGGTTCTGCTGCTCTTTCATTTCGGCAACGATTGCCCGTGCATCACCAATGTTCATAACTGCATCAGTTTCTTCAGTCTTTTCTTCTGTTCCTTTTTCTTGTACCCCAGTTGACATAGTTTCATATAATTGGGAATCTCTCAAGCCGAGCACTTCATGGCCTAGGTCGCTCAAAGTGATTGATTTCATAGTGTCACTCATTCCATCTTCATCATCAGCATCTATTTCTTCTGAACTCTCAAACTCGATTTCTTCCGGAATGCTTTCGTCAGTGGAATTTTCACGACTGATTTTTATTTCGTTCCTTTGTCTTTCTTTCTTGTCACTACTACTTGTCGATTTATCTCCGTCGCTTTTCGAATGTATATTGTAAGTTCTACCCATTGTCTGACGCCGTTCTACTTTGTCGCTCACAGTATCATCGTCCAAAGAATAGGCAGACACACTGCTATTAGTATGGTCGGATTTATACGATACATCTTCATCTTCAATTGATGTAGTCTCTTCACTCCTGTCTGTCTCCTCCGCTGAATGCTTGATACAGTCGTCTTCACTGTCTGACGATCGCTGGTTTTGGACTACTGCGTTTTCTTGTACAGGTTTTTCAGTATCACGAAGGTTTTTGAGACTTTCTTCGTCACAAACTTTTTCACTACCTTCCACCGCGAGGTCCCTCCATGGTTCTTCTCTCGGTGTTTCCACGTACTCGGTGTCACTGCATACAATGGTTTCATCCCCCATTTCACTAATATTAAGATTTTTCGGTACTCTGACTTCGTCTTTGACCACATCGTCTTGACTTTCATCTTCAGAGGAACTTTTTACGAATTCCACAGAATCTCCGAGAGACACCTCAATGACTTCTTTCCCCACTTCTCGCAATTCGTAAGTATTCCCAAACGTAACCGTTTTCTTCTCCTTGGAAGGACTACTTACAGCTGAATTGCTTTCAGTTGCCTCGTTTTCCAATTCTAGGATTTCTTCGGTTTCTTTTGGTTCAATTATTTCATCTAATGTTGATCCTTTGAACAAAACGCCGTCATTTGTATCTTTGTCTATTTCGAAGCCTGCATTACTAGTTCGTCTGTCAAAGTCTTGTGATGGTTTTAGTTCAATTTCACTATCCAGAGATTCCGCATCTTCTGTCGATACAGCCATATCCGTTGAACGAACTATGGAATTGTCTTCGGCAGTAGGACCTTTTCTCTTGCTCTCATTCTCGCCTAATTCTTCGCTTACATCACTGAATCTGGGAGACGGGACGTAATCTACCATTGAATCGGACATTCCATCGACATCTTCGTCACCTAGAACACTGGTCTGTCTTGTCAACCTTGCGTGTGTGTTGACTCCATTTCCTGCATCAATAGACTCGTTTGGAACCTTTAATACGGTGTCATGAGTGCAACTGCTGTCCGTCTCACTTCCGTCGCTATTGTGTCCCACTTCGTTTTTCGGACTCTTGGGTGTTTCCACATATTCAATCTCATCATCAGAAATCGTCATAGCTTCATCTCCACCCACATCTGGATATTTGTAGGTTTCGTCCTCCCTTCCATCCGCAGTCTCGGCTTCATCTAGCTTCATGGTATCAATTTTTCCTAACGTTAGGCTAACATCGGGATCTGTTCCTTCATTGTTGGCATCAATAATGGACGATCGGCTAATTGTGACTGTCTCTTCCCCATTATTTTCTTCAACAGTTTCTTCTGAGCTTCCAAAATCAATTTCTTCTGGAATGCTTTCATCGGATATTCTTCTGTCCTTTTCAGAACTGTGCGATACAGAACTTGATGCTGTGGTCCCGTTTTCGACATCCAGTTTCATTTCTGGCATTTCCGAATCCTTTTCCTCAAGAGAGGCCATGCTCTGGAAAATAACGCCATCATTTGTCTCCATGTCCACGTCAAAACCGTTATTACTTAACCTTCCATGATGGTCTGTCGGTCTTTTCAGTTCACTGTCACCATCCAGCGATTCAACATCTTCGGAGGAAACGTCCATTTCTCCTAATTTCCCTGGTGGCGTCCGACCATTGGTTTCTTTGATAATACCATCGTTCTCTGGTATACTGCCGACTTCCTGCTCGCTAATTTCCGGTGACGGGATGTAATCCGTCTCTGCATCAGATCGTCCTGCAACGTCTTCATCACCGAGAACGCTTGATCCCCTACGCAATTTTTGATGCGCATTGGGTATTTTTCTGCAGTCAATATCAACACTGGATCCAATACTTTCCCTCGTATTACTGTCTGAATTACTACTTCCTTCTTCCAAGTCCTGAACATTTTGTTCTTCAACAGACTTACCAATATCGTCCTGGCTTCGTAGTGTTTCCATATATTCACCATCATCGTCTGTGATTTCTATTGCTTCATCGCTCGCGTTGTCTTTGTGGGTCTTGAGCCTCTCTTCTACAGTTTGTTGTTTCTCTTCAACTTCAACAAGTTTGTCACTGTCACCAAGACTTCGCGGAGTTTCTATGTGTTCTTCATAATCATCTGTAACTTCCAGAACCTCATTGCTTTCACCCCCGCTCCAGTTTCCTTTGCGCTGCAAATCCTGCTTCTCCTCTTCAACAGACTTCTTACTATTTTCAAGACTTCGCGGTGTTTCTACGTATTCCAAGTCATCATCGGAAACCTCCATTACTTCATCGCCTTCATTCTTAGAGGTATTTGGTACGGAATATACATGCTGTTTCTTGTCTTCGAAAGTTCTATCGCCATATCCCTCGCTTCGTGGTGTTTCCACGTACTCAACGTCATCATCTGTAACATTCAGTGATTCATCCCCCAAGTCATCTTTGTACGTCTTAGTTGATTCAGCTCCCCGAATCGGAAGTGTTTCCATCGACGACAGACCAGACATATCTTCATCGATACTAGATCGGACAACTTCCCCACTTTCGGCATCAAACAATAACTCAGAATCGTGCTTTGCTTCCAATGCAGATACTTCATCAGCTGCACCCGAATGATCACTGTCCTTTCTTTCTTCTGTTTCATAGGAAGCTTCACTGACGCTTCTGTCAGCGTCACTGAGCTGTGAATGTAATGTGTGACGAGACTCCCCTTCGTCGAAGGAAAAATGGGATTCCCCTGTTTCGTGTACATCAAGGGCTTCCTGGAATTGCCTGCTCGACATAGGGTTAGAAGTGTACGAATAAGAGGAGGCTGTCCGAGCTGAGTCGCTTGCCATGAAATCTGAATCACCGAGGTCTTCTTCGGGACGAATATTAAATGATTCTGCCTTCATTAAGGGGTCTTCAAATCGTGGTGGTTCTTCAGCGTTCAGGAACTCAACACTCAGTTCTACCAAGGCTGCCAAGGCTCAATTTCAACTGGTCAAACGTTTTCATCAACCCATCCATGTCTTGACTCCTTTGAGTATTTGACGCTGCTTCACCAACTACTTGAGTATCTGGCGTGTGATCCTCAATTTGTAGCTCATCGGTGCCTTTTGTACTACCAGGGGTGTGCAGTTCCACGTTGCTGATTAGAGTTTTTCCTGGTGCTGGTGCTGTTGCTTCAGTGAAATCTACCATATCATTATCATCACTTAATTCCAAGGAACACGCATCATCATCACTGCCATTGTCGCGTTCTTCCATTAGTTTGGCGTACTCCCTTACATGTTCTAAATCACCAAATTCTGACCCAAAGGTCGTTGTACCAAACGGACTGCCAAAGCCAACGCTACCTGAATCTTCTAAGCAACCGTTGCCATAGAGAGGATTGTCGAACCCCTTTGCCCGTTTGTGACTCGAATCTTTCTCATTTTCCTGATCTGATTTTTCTTTAGACATGTCTAATACATCTGCTGTAGATTCAAGACCCTTGCCAAAACTTTGTTTAAGACCAAGTAGACTATTTGTACTTGTACTAGCAAACACACTATCCGATAGTTCACTTGTACCGGAATCTACGGCATCGCCTTTAACATCTGAACCAAACACGTCTAACAGTTCGAGACTTTCCCTAGACCGATCGAGTGGTTTCATCGTAGCCTGGGGTGTAAAGGAATCAAAATCACTTGCGAACGATTGAGCAAGGAGTTCGTCAGATTTCGACGTTGAAAAAGGATCGAAATTTTTCACGTCAAAGTTTTGATCTTCCAAGGGATTTACAGTCTGTTTCACATCACATGACGCTTGGGAAGCACTTGTGTTTGATATAAATGGATTCAAATCATGAGCAAACGGATTTATATTCAAGCTTTGCGTAAAATCACCGAAAGGGTTCGTCTCCTGTGTGCTTACGACGCGTGAACTTGATTCCAAAGTGCCACTCAAGGATTCGTGTAAGGACGTAACGTTGGCCATCACATTCCAATTTATTTGTCCTTCCGCACTTGTTCGCACACTATCCTGGCCAGTTGTAAATGGATTTAACGAGGAACTCACGCGACCTGTCGCATTTTCATCGTCCCAATCTACGAGCAACAAGTCTGAGTCCTGCTGAACATTGATGGCGGAACCCATACGCACAATACAGGAGGGGGAGTAACAACCGGTACCTTCAATAATACAAGATGGGGAATAACAACTACCGGACCAAACTTCATCACTACCCCCACATGACTGCTTTGACAGGTCATCATAAGATCTTTCTTTCGTGTTCTCTTTGTTTTCATCGTCACCTCCGCCCGGACCGTCACTGTTATCCGGCTGACCTTCCTCGGAGGATCCTCGGCTCAGGCAGCTGGGAGAGTAACATATTACTGTGTTTTTGTCCAAATCAGAGGCAGGTCCTGTGTTCGCACAGGATGGTGAGTAACAGATACTAATATCATGCAGAACTGTACTATCAGTGTGCTGAGCATGCTCAACTACGCTAGTCATTATCATGTCCGCGTGAGAAGCAGTTGAGTCAATGATTTCCAAGTAAAGTCTAAAATTTGGACAAGTGGGAGAGTAGCATGCACCACCGAGGCACGTTGGTGAGTAACAACCCGTCAGAATGTACCCATGCATAGAATCGGTTTCATCCACTTTCTGACCGGTGCGTGTTGATTGAATGTCATTCAGTGAGGTGGACGATGATGTTACTGCGGTGTAACATGCAGTGGTTAGACCCACACCACCCGTATTATTAGTATTATCAGTGGTTACGTTATAATTAGAATCAATCATGCCACTTATTATTGCGCCAGTCGATGATGAATCAAATACATTACTTGTTGTGTGAGGCACCGCTGTGTCCGTTGCCGCTGTGTCGATGTCTACAGTGGAAAGGGGGTGTAGACAGCTTGGGGAATAACAAACGTCATCACCAGCACCAGAACAAGATGGTGAGTAACACAAACCGCTCTGCGAGCCTAATCCCGCTTCCACTGCGTCCCCTCCAGTCTCTCGCTGTAAATGTTGGATTTTTTCTTCCATCACAGCCAGCTGAGCTTCCACTTCAGTGACAGCCTGAGCTTTCTCCTCGTTGTCGAGCTGCATCAGCTTCAACTGACTATTGTGCATCTCAGTTAGAGTGAGTCTCATAGCCTCAACTTGGATGTTCATTTCCTCCTAAAATATGCCAGACAAATATGTAGTTTTACCAAATAAAATTCATAAAATGAATTTTCAAAATCCTTGACACTGTGAATAAATATTACACAGTATGTATGACAAATAAAGACATCTATTTTGACAAGAGACAACAGAGCTGGGAAAAAGAAAAGCTGTCTTTAAATTTCCTGTCTTTCTGTACCTCGTAAGCTTCCTTCAGTTTTTCCATTTGCTGTTCCGTCTGTTTCAGTCTGTTCGCCAGTTCTTCCATGTCTGCAGAACTAACCTGAATGAACATAATCCATCAATTAACCCATTTTCAAGACAACCAATGTGACTGAAACCACAGTTTCAATTACACAAAGATATTATCAAAGGTATTACCAGAAAGCCCTGAAACGAACACAATCGGTTTTCCGACAGCAATTCTATGACCTGGAAACTTGGTATGTAATACTACACGTTTGTTTGATTGCTTTCTTCAAAGACTGTCCATAAACATTTAATATATTGATTGGGATAATTTATATCAATAATGGTCACACATTAAAGATTTATGAGTATTTATTAGCTTTATGAGCAGGCGATGATCAGAACTATCATTATCTTGCCGAATTATGTCAAAAACACCCTAAATTCAAAGGGATTCGTTCTTTAATTTATCATTTCGTGATTTTAAAACACATTACCCTTCATGGTGCTGATATCGTTGATATCCAAGTGAATGTAAAGTGCACTTTCCCGTAGATCCCCCTTTTGTGAATTAACCAGCATCACAATGTAGAAAAAAAAATTCATACCTGTCCAAGAGAGGCAGGTTCAGGCGATGGAGCTGTTTGGCCCTCGGTTCCACCCTGTTCCTCTGCCGACGATCCAGCGGTTCCTCCGGGATCATCAGGAGTCCTCCTTGTCGTATCTTCCAACTCTCCTTTAAGTTGTGCTATTTGTTCCTCATATTGACTCTTGAGCGATTCCAACTGCAATGAATACGTCATTGTTTTTTGTGAAATGTGAATTAATCTGAGGAATTCTTGAAATGTTTTTCGAACAAGCATCGATGGCAAAATACTAACAAATTTCGTCCAGACACGGAGAATTTTCATATCAATCTATCGTGCACCTGTGCACAAGTCTACCTGGCTGAAAATCCATGGTTTCAAAACTGAGTATTTCTGTGCTGATGAAGAAGACAACTTCAAAAGAGAAGACATCTGGAATGATAATATCCCAATTGCCTCCTTGTAATACTGCATGTCATCACCCACTTCGAAATTGTGCAGTTATTTTCTTCAGGTATGTAGTTTTAAATTGCAACAATTTGTTTTTGTTCCCATCACACCTTTTCATGTTGATTACTAAAACTCATATTTGGCTCGAGATCTACAACTCGTGGTTATTTTGAATACACAAACTCAAAGGTTACACAAGAGGTATAGACCATTTACTATCATATGACGTGCACCCCATCGATGTCCGTTTACAGTTCGGTTACTTCTCTATTGAATCCTAATGACCATCCGGGGTGCCTGGGTCTTATGTCCAAAATAAAATATTTCAAAAACACCTGATTTAAATGTATTTAAATGTTTTTGATTTAATATATTTTAACTACAACGACATCAAATGTCTTTTAATGTGAAATGGTAACGTTCTGAGCGTAAAAGACCAATGTAAAGTATGAAATACTCTTTTCAGTCCCCATGCACGAGATGTAAAATCTTAGAAATTTTCTGTTAATTTACGAGTGAAAACTTTCTTAAACACAAAATTCTTACATGTTTTATCTATTAAAATTAAATTGGCACCAATGAAATCTGCACCAAACTGTGGGTGCTATTACACCACTTTACTTACTTTATGTTTTGACATTTCGAACAAAATTCCATCTGGAAGCCATGTAACCATTAGACTATCTTCCTCACACCTCTCAGCCATCAATTGCAAAGTGTTGATTTTCCACATTTTAATTTTCACAAATAATATATCGCCTCAATTCCTTCAAGGTTAATCAATACTTGATGCTGAAATTGGCGATTACACCTTATCATGTGGAAAAATTGGCAACGGAAGCCTGAGAATACTCATTTCATTCATTTACATTACCGTTGATAAAACCTTGACCAAAACAGTCCCTTGACATTAAAGGTCCCGTTGTATTGAATGCATTTGCTGTTGAAACAACAAATCACTGTGTAAAAGAACTCCTCGATGAGAAGCTGAAACAATCGATAGCTAATTAGCATCACCATCCAAGCAAGCTAATAAAATTAGCATGAAAAAAGTCATTCCAGTCACATACTTTCCACAAGGTGCTTTCTTCTGCAATAAGGTAAAAAAAATATCCACAGCAAAAAAGCTGTCATTACTTCGCTTAAAGTTTCCTACCGAAAGCACCCATACCATGTTCAGTCCACACACTACTGTTTCCAATTATTGATTCCTCCGATATTTTGCTGTGAGTTTACCTCATCACCATTGTGCATCTGAAGAGTTTTCCTGGTGAAATAGGCATTAAGCAAACAGTCTTTCATACGGTTAAGTGGTCAGCTTCCAAACTCAAGGCATATTTTTGTCCATTTATCAATTGTAAAATCCACACATAACCCTGCTTTGATGTTAACATCTTACTTATGGCGTACCTATTGAAATCATGGGCAAAAATCAATCAGGCATGTCCCACACTGGCTCTGCAGCTTGGTTGTTTTAACCAGGATAAAAATCCTCTGAGAATCGCGTGTCCAACGTGCAATTTAACATGCTCTCATTTGTTCCAGGGTTACCAGGCAACCTCAGTAAACAGGCCTCGTACTTCCTCAACGCATCTGTCCGATGACATGTCACACTCGAAAACATAACAAGAAAACTTATTCTTGCTTTCATCACAGGCCAACTACAAGAAAGAAGTTTCATCTTCCATCCCACCTTTTATACTTTTCGTCAAGTGGTGAAGGTTAAGGAATTTAACCAATGCTGCACGACACTGAAACTGTGAAACTTTCATATTGTTCGCCACTAAATTTAGTGACAGCTCCGGAATGAGGAGCACATAATTTGCACTCAATTTAGCTTAAAAATTATTTGACTTCGGTGTGAATATTACAATGGACTTGCATCTGAAGAAGGAATTATCGTTTTATTGCAAAAGTCAGTATCTACTTACTATCCTCTGGACATGCAGTTCGGGTGCAACAGAAAACTATGACGATTCAAAGAGATTGCTGTCTTGCATGTGTCAAGATTTAATTTTGGCCCATGACAGTCCCAACATCAGAATTATTACTATTTTGACATTTTAGAAATTATTAATCGGAATCTTCTGAGTGATCTGGGGCCAACAACAACTTGGTTGTGAATGGAAACGTTTTAATCGTGGTTAATGAATTCATACTTACACATCTACTAAATGCGATGATGCACCTGACAAACATAAGTGTAAGTTCTCTTCTAATATCCATTTTGAGACCACCAACATAAATCCTCAAATGCCGCACTGTGCAGATCAACCCACAATCGAAGAGTGACAAGGTATTATTAATGAGTTGGAAGATACTAAACCTTCAGTAATTAACAGCCAAGGACACCAAAACAGTGACTATGATTGTTACACTCAACTGTAATAATTGAATCAATCAATTAGATACTTAATTAGGACTTCTGTTTTGGATCATAACAGACCACTCAAGTGATGACAGACTGTAAAACTACATTTTCTATTCTCTATGATTAATCTTTTGTATGAAGCTTTCCTTGTTTCATCGTTGTGTGGAATAAAGTTTAGTGAATACTGCAAACATTGCATTAGAACGGCTCAAGAAAACGTGGCATTATCACCAGAATCAATTCTTTGCATGAGCAGTTACTCTTTTTGCGTGACTTACAAGTATAAGAAATTGAAATTGTCAGGCTTTCCAAATTGAAATGTGTCTAAAATCATATTTCACTGTAATTGAACTTCTGAAATGAATAATCGAACCGAGTTTACGAAACCTCAGTTCTCTTGCTGAACAATTTTACCATTATTTCTAGCACTACTGTTATATGTGCGATAGTACCAAGACTTCCAACAATAAGAAGAAAAGAGCACATTAACGCTACGGACACTCCTTTAACGATCCAAAGAACCTATAAATCACATCCCATGAAATCAATACGGACGATAAGATCGATACCTAAGGCCTACTTCTAGTAACATTGTTAAATAGCATTGCATTTCAACAACCCCAAGTATTTTCAAAATCACAATAACGGTAGCGTTTAAAAAGAGATTCAGACATTGTCTATGACCTCTTGCATTGTACTCACAAACAGTACCAATTAACATATCTACCTGGACAGCGAATGTGTGTAATTATTCATAACAATTTTAAAAGTGTTTAAGGTTAAAGGTTACAACTGTGGGGAAT
>JBCAUG010176021.1:0-19939 GCA_038406175.1 Haplosyllis leylae | reverse complement strand
CCTGGCAGACACTCAATTCTGACTGGGGTTGAGTTTTACTACACAAACCAAGACAGTGTAAATATTGGTGACAATAAGGTTTTCCACCAAGTTGAAGTTAGTTACCTGCTTGAATGGCGATGTTCATTGAGGCAGGTAACTAAATATACTATGGAGCGGGTAAATAAAAGGAAGGCTTTCTGTGAAATAAATATGACTGAATAATGTTCCCCTATGTACAAGCATCCCTCCCATATAATCCTGTTCTTGAACTCCCTGAAAGTACTCGGATGTGACAGTGTAAACAAAATTACCTACTTGACTTTACCTTCTCAGAGATCTACCCTACCCACTTGCTATTTCTTTCTTTAGTTTACTCAAGACCTGAATGTATATGAACATGCCCAGTGTGTGCAAAACTTTGGTTGGAAATGCTACATCTGCTGAGTTGAAGCTTGGGATCAAGTGGGGCTTGAGATACAGCATATTGCTGATGGGGTTGTTTATATTGATAGAATTGATGGCTCTAAATGGGTTTTCTACAATAAATACAAGAAAACATATCACCTCAATTGTGTATGTCCAGGCAAGGAACAACCAACAAAATGGCCCTTCCTCTGTACCTTTAATGACTGCAAATAGCAAGCGGGTACCCATTGGTCAAGTCAAGCAGGTAACTATCAAGTGGGTAACCAGTTCAGTTTCAGTGGTAAAAAGCAGAAAATGTCAAAAAAATGCAAAGCCAAGGATGGTTGTAGGATAGGACCATGCAGGCAAAGGAAAGAAAGAACAGAATTGGACAGATGCTGATATGGACAAAGTTTTGATGACTGGGAAAAGAATAAGGACCTTCCTCCCCAGGAAAGAAAGAGCATCAGACAGATAGCTGCAGATGCAGGAGCCCCCTACACAACAGCCTGTGAGAGGTTGAAGGGTCACAGAGGTGGTGGAAAATGTGGGAAGATTGCTGGTGGCAAGAGGAAGCTGAAAATCATTGATAAAGGTGAGTGGGTTTTATTTAATAGATCAAGAAACAAGACTAGCAGCAATTCTAATGATGTATGCACACAGAGGCTTTCCATTCACACCAGCACAAATATGCAGATTAGCATTCCAAATGGCAAAGAGTGAAGGGAGGAAGGGTTTCAGTCCTGTTAAGAAAACAGCAGGGAGGACCTGGCTAAGATACTTCCTAAAGAGACATCCTGAAGTTCAAAAGAAAATAAGTCAGAATCTCAGTATTGCTCATGCAATGGGTGGAAATCCCATACAAATTAACTGCTTCTTTGAGCAGTACTGTCTCTGGCTGGCAGAATGGAAGCTGGAATATGCACCAAATTCTATATGGAATGTTGATGAGTGTGGTATTGGTAATGTACCCAGAACACAACAGGTGATTGGCATGACTGGTGAAAGAGCATTCCAAATGGTACATGCTGAGAAGAGCACAAACAGTACCATGCTGACATATGTGTCTGCAGGTGGTCTTGTGATGAAACCTATGATCATCTTCAAGTGTGCCAAAGTCAAAACAGAATGGCGTGAAGCTGTACCATCTGGATACTTCATTGAGGAGATCAAAAAGTGGATACATCAATGTTAAGCTCTTCTATGAATATGGAGAAGAATTCATTAAATTTCTGAAAAGAAGCCACATCCTGCAGGGGAAGAACAAAGCAATGATCCTAATGGACATGCATAAATCCCATTTATTCAACTGGAATTTTATGAAGCTGATGCATAACAATAATGTTGAAGTTTGTGGGTTTCCACCAAAGCTGCACCCACCTCCTCCAACCATTAGATGACTTGCCATTTGGTAACTTCAAATGTGAGTACCAAAAGGAGTTGCTACATGTGAACAGGCTCCTCTTTGGACACAGGATGAGCAAACAACAGTTCTTCAGAATATTTGTCCCTACATTTGAACATGGTTTCAACTCAGAAGTGGTGAGGAAAGGATTCAACAACACTGGTATCTACCCAATTGATAGAAGAGCAAAGAAACTCCAAAATCATGAGCCCAGTACAGTGTATGATAAATGTAAGTGATTGTTACTAGGTTAATAGTTATCTAGATCTAGGTAGGAGATAGGAGGAGGACCCTTTGGATGACAAGTGGGTAAAAACAAGCAGGTAACCAATTACATCTTGCTTTTCAGACAAAGACAAGGAGCAGGAAGCAGCCACTGCAGTGGATGATGACCAAGATGATGCTGATGCCACAAGCCAAGAGACAGTTGCAGAGCTCCACAGGAGAGCAGATGCTGGTGAAGAAGGTGCCGGTAACCCACTTGACATTGCAAATTAGGTTGAGGTTGGAGGAGATGAAGAGGAGGAAGAAGATGAAGAGGAAGAGGACAAAGATGAAGATATTGACCAGGATGACCCAGAGTTCCAGGAGATTATGAATGTGGCAAAGGTGAGCAGTAGTGCTACAAGTGGGTAACTGAACCACGTTGTGGGCAAGTGGGTAATTATTTCTATTGCTTGTCATTTCAGATCATTGGTACAGTGAAGTCAACCCTTGCATCCATAAGAGCCAGGAGGAACTTGGGCACAGTGAAGTACACGGATGATGACCTAGAAGATGTGGAAGAGCTCATTCTGAGTAGGTTTGACCAAGTGGGTAATTTTGTTTACATATTTTGCATTGTGTAGGTTGTGGAGCAAGCAGGTAATTTTCTTTTTTTGTTTCAGAGAAGAGGAAGAAGGTGGAGTCTGAACCCCAGCAGTCACAGGCAGGGAAGAACTTCACTCGTATAGCTCCTCCAGGAAGCTTACCAGTGCCACTAGTCATAGTGCCAATGGAAGGAGGTTTGTATCAGTTACCCACTTGACCTACCTGCTCTGTTGGTGGAGGTAAAAAATTTAAAGTTTTTCTTGTTCCTTGTAGATGCTGATGTTGCAGCCCAGAAGGCAAAGATGGATCAGTTCACAGGCTCCCTCCTCAAGAAGCATGGTTTGGCACCTCATGATCTAGGTACAAAGGATCCAGAGTGAACAGTTTCAGTTACCCGCTTGACTGTTAAAGTGTGAATATTCCGGTTACCCACTTGTGTTTTGAGTTCAGTTTGGTGCTAAATGTAGAGCAGATATATATTCTTAAATAAATAAATAGTTTTTAACAGATATATTTTTGATTCTGTGCTTTTAAGCTCTGGCAAAAGAGGTCTTACCACTGCTTGAGAAGGGGAGAAAGGAGAGCAAAAGGAAGCCTCCAAAGAAAGTGCCAAGTTACCATTTAACAAGGCCAGCAGCAATGCAGTACATTCAAGATGCAGATACTAGGGCAAAGGCAAAAGAGGCAAAGAAACAGCCAGTTAAAAAGGCCTAACAGGCAGTGAAAAAAATGAAAATAACACACCATAAATAGTTACCTGCTTGAAACCGCACCTGGAGTCAAGCAGGTAACTCTTTGCGGTCATGTGACAAGGTAAGTATAAATGGTACTGGCTGTGACACTGACTAGAATGGAGGATTAGGTTGATTTTTTATTCATGTATACAATTGTTATTGAATAATACATTTCTACAAGAAGATACAGTGGATTCTTTATTGTTACCCGCTTTTGGAACAAACGTTACCTGCTCTTGAAACACCGTTAAATGGATTACCTGCTTGTTCTGATTTTTTTTCCATTCCCAAGGCATGCTATTTACAGAGACTCCTACAGAGGAGTGGGGTGAGTTCCTTTTCTGTAGTTATCATTAGGAATGATTCCTGGAAAAACCTGGAGATTTGGAAGGGGGGTCAAGAAGTTACCTGCTCTTAGAACACCTACTCTATCTAAGCCAATGTTGTATCCAGGATGGATTGACATCTAAGCTGTCTGCACTGTCCTGTGCAGGCTATTAAGTATTTGATGTGATCAGGATATTATTGGCTGATACAGATGGAAGTGGCTATTGGCCACATGCTTGGTTGGATCCCATGGGGCTCACAACCGGAGTGTGTAGTCTACAGCAGTACGGGATTTTTGGGACTGTGCACTATATTTGTTGCATTTTTTTCTTCAAAATATTGAGAACTTTTTGAATACATTTGTTAACTGTAGATTATAGATATTTTATGGAATTATGATTCAGAAGTTAAATAATTTGTTCTCTCAAATTCACTCAGTGTTTCTTTCAGTAACTCTGGTAAGGAACAGCAGGAAAATTTTGAGTTTTGTGGCATTTACTTCTTTATTTTCTTTTTACCAATGATATTACCTTAGCTATGTAAAAATATCAGTATATGCCTTTAAACTGAACATTGGAGACACAGATCTGTATCTATAATATTTATTTGGTTTTAATATGGAAAATAATAAATATGAATAATAAGTTAGGAAGCAATGACATCGCCCAACTAGATGCAACATATCCAGTATTATATCATGGAAATATGACAAAGTAAAATAGTTTCATGTTAGACATTATATAATAAAACTCTAATACTGATCTTAAGAAAATTTAGCAATTGTTTTGACATTCTTGGAGATTCTCATAAAAATGATGAACCTCAAATATAAATAAAGTATTTGAGATCATACATGTCCATATCACGGCATGATTTAGGTACAAAAATGTCACATTAAAACAAAACTGGCAGTACCTTTTGCATACAATTGAAATTGTCTTTCTCACCTTAAAACATAAGAATGACACATGAGGCAGTGAAAAAAGACTTAGGAACAACTAAAACTAACTTTGCGCTAAGTTGGTCGGCCCCCTGACTGGAATTGGTTGAATTGCAGTTGAATTTCTTGAATAGTTTTCTTATTTTTAATCTTTTCGAATTCTTTTTCTGGACATTGTCAAAAAGTCAGGTGGCATCAAAGCGTTGTCTGTTGTTGGTAAAAATAATAACTGCGAATGAAATGTCACTTGTAACACAACTATTAACTACCATTCGGTCTAAAAGAACATGTGTAACCGACGGTGAGTTTCTCCTTTATGATTTGATATGTACATTTTCCGTCCTCTACACCTGTTGGATAAAGAACCGACATTCTACCCTCCACCGGTTCACATCTGGAAAAGAAAAACAATATCATAACTAACTGTGCTTTTTGAAAAAAAAGACATGATCTTTACTAGCTTGGGGTCTTGTTCCTGGGAAAACTTTGAAGTGAAAGAGTGTCATCTTGTGTTAAAAATGCATTTAAGAGCTCCACATGTGACCATAAATGGTCAGGCAAAAAAGTGTGTTTGGAGCAAAGCATTTCTATTCACGCAATTATTTAATTATTTAAACTAAATTATGTAAAATTTCCTCTTCTGCAAAAGCTAGTAAAGACCCTGAGCGTTTGTCTATCGATAGGAGGAAAACAGCCCATTCAGCGATTTTATTCAATATGAAGTACTAACGTTGTTCTACGGTCGTTATCCAAACCGAAGCAGTCACTACTGTTTTTCAGCACAGCCTCGTATATTGTTGACGGGTATCTCGATTCAGAGGTGCTCGCTCGGTAACTCCACTTGCACAGGGATCGTCCCATTAGTTCTGAAAAAATAATTTTATTTTCATTTGCTTCATGTTGCTGTATTTTGTTGTTTTGAAAAAAAAATCACTGCAATTTTTTAGATGAGAATGTTGCATGAATTCTGTTCAGTCAATAAGCGTTACAAAAGCTGCTTCCTGAGCATGTGAAACATTTTGATTTGAACAATCTTTTATTTGCTGATATTCCAAATTTCAACAGAAATTTCACAATTGCTCACCTCCCTCATTATAGTAGTAATCGACGTTGCTGAGTTCAGCATCTATTGTTGGGGTGCAGTTGTCGCAAGTTTGCGCTGTCTTGTACAAAAGGGCCAAATCTGAACTCTTCTCGCATTCAATACTGTTTCCCAGCGAACAGTACTCCATGAGAACGACAAAACATGCAACAATCTGCAAAATGAAAAGATAAAAAGAACCTAATTTTCTTCTTTTTAAAATTTTTGGGTGAAATAGTGATATGAAGAAAATGACAACTCAGATTGGTTAGTTACGTATCACATGGTATTTGAAGTTCAACAAATAAGTCTCTTGAAAGATAATTGCTTGGGTTGAAAAAAATCATTCAACCTTTGAAGTGCATTTCTTTTTTGTTTTATTTTTTTAAATTGAGTCTTTGTTTTTGCAATTTCAAGGTCGTTTTTATAAAGTCTTTTATAGCAAAACAGTTTTCTCTTCAAATTTAATCAACTTACCAAGTCCGTTGAAAATTTCATTATGTATCGCTCTCTTGCAAGGTTTCGAAGTCAAGATTCTTCTTTTTGCTCGGTTGTTCACCTTTCTGTTTCAACACAGAGCTGAATATGGAGAGTAAACTCTAGAGACCCGTTTTATAGGGACTCCGTAACATTTTTTATGCTAAATTATAAAAATAACCAGTCATGCAGGGAATTTGATCAATTAACTTCCTTATGTTACATTGATATCGCAAGTAAAAATTTAGAGACCATTTCGTCGTATCCATGTTCTATCGTGATCCCTAATGTTTGTTGTCAATGATAAGGACAACCTGGAAACACACTCTGTTTAGTACTGAGGAAGTATTTACTGACCAAGTACACTTCAACTCAAACCCACGCAAATTTTTTTTCCGATTCTGCTATTGGCTACACTAAATTAAAAGAGAAATTGGGTAATGAGTATTTTAATTGCTTAACACTTCATAACGATTTAGATACAGAAAAAAATCGAAAGCACTTTCTCTGGATCTTGATGTGACACTTCATGATGTTTTGTACGTGACTGTTTTGGGTCTAACAAGCGCACTTGAAGATAACAGCCCACGATTGTCAAGGTTGTTGTCCCCAAATATTCATTCGTTATTTCACAAACTCATTAAGCCTGGCTGGATATATTTACACGTATTGGAATTGGACAGTACAAAGACAATAAAAATTCCAAAATTCGCTCGCTTTTAAAGCTTATTAATATCTAAAGTACACTTTAAGTTAGTGTTGTCAATTTCGACATAAGCGATACTATCCAGATCACAGAATGTGTCTTGCAAATTTAGATCTTAATTTTGTTGTGCGACCGACTTCAAATCCTTTCAGAATAAAGTTCCTCACTTGAGTAACAGGACGCGGGTATTGGATGTGTTAGTTTTAATCAGTGGGACGATATTGCACCACCTTAATTGAGATGAAGACTTGTGATACTAATTGTGCATTGCCCGGAAACTTATTACATCACGTCCATTGTATTTACACAATTATTCGTGTAAACTTTAGTGTTTGCACATAAAATCATACAGTGAAGTAAATGAAGTAAAAAGTTACAAATTTTAGTATATATGGAAAAAATATGACAGAATATTGTAAATTTATAACATATACAAATTTTGGGATGTTAATTACTATTAATTTCTGTTTCTATATTAACAATCCTGACGTCATTTATAGAAACCTCATGGAAATTAATACAATATGAAACTATACTGATCAAAGGAATTCACTGTTCACTGGGTTCTTCTCCTATCCACATGCATCATCGTTGTAGAAATTTAAAAACAGCACAAAAGAAAACAACATAAAACAACAAAAACAGCTGAAAATGGAACTAATGAACTTTGTTTGTGTCAGCTTGACTTTTCCGCGAACGAACTGAGAAGCTGCTTTGGATCCCGAAGAAGAATTATGGGAAGTAACGGAGTTTTCTCTAATTGATAAAAAATTCAATGAATGGTAAATCACTTAAGCACGAATCAGATCCTCTCTCTTAACTGTGTCTTGCTGGCTCAATGGTAACATCTTGGTCTCCACGCAAAAGGTTGCAGGTTCGAATAACCCTTTTAATTACAAATTGTTTTTTCCATTGAATTCAGCGCATTCAGTAAAAACATTCAGGGGAAACTCAACTCTTGAATTTGATTTTAATCCATTTACTAGCAATTCGATAGAAAAGTGTACCTGCAATCAAAGACTGGGTTCCGTTTATCCGCGCAATTTTTTGATGGTTACGAAAAGATTTTTCAAAGTTTCTATGTCATAAAAAATCTCGAAACATGTGGATAATATTTTTATTCAAGGTATAATGTTTATGCGGTACATGCTGCAGACTGTTGGACATATGTGTATATCTTTCGTGTCATTAATAGTGTACATTATTGGAGGCGAGTATTTTTGTGAGGGTATTGGAAAGAAGTTGAGTCTCCTTGGAATTGCACAAAAGAGGTTACTTAGTTTTTCCCCCGAGGAAGTAAACACCAAATTTAAACGACAGTAGATGGTTGAACTTCCTCCATATCCAGAAGAACTTGCTCATCAGTCGATCTCTTCTTAAGTAATATGATATTTCTGGTGTCCTTTACTCCAAATGTAAACAGTAAGGTAATAAGACCTTTTCCTGACACCATGAGGTAAACACAAGCAATGAAGGCTTTTATTTCTCCTCACGAAAGGATAAATAAGTTTCCTTTGATGTAGAAATAGATTTCGGGGAACCATAGAACAATGAATATCGCATTTGTTGCGCACGTCACCACGATGGAAGAATATCTGTCCCAGGGATCAAACTTTACTGGATCGGTGCGTTCTGTACCTAGTGTGACGTTCAGATCTCGTTCTCGCGAGATTTTACAAGGAAGAACTTGTAGGAAAATAATTGTCACAGTGAGACAGAGGAGACAGAAGCTTGGCAGATGATAGTGCAGAGTTGACCTCATTATGACCTCGGCAAATCTTCCTCTGCTGTAACAAACTCCTGTGAATTGAAAAAAAGCCATCCTAACAAGGACAAACCAAAATGATTACAATAGTATTTTCCGGAATCAAGAGTTAAAATAGATCAATGCAGAAATTCACAAGAAATGTAACGAACAGTACCAGACTCTGCGTGGTAAAATATCCCTCCAGTGGTGCCGTACATCTGGATACTGGCAAGAATAAGAGACAACACCCAGGCTCCTGCAGTGAGACAGTTTAGTACCAGCTTTGATACGAACTTGGCATGGATTCTGGGGAACAAAAGAGAGAAAATCCTCTCCGCGTTCAGTAGTATCAAAAGGAATGAGAAATTATTTTCCAATGTTGCGCTCATGATCCAGCGGAAGTGACACACAGCTTCTCCCTTTCCAGATGAATGTTCTAATTCGTATTCTATGTACCTGTAAAACAGAACCAATGATTCATAAGAACACGTGACACAGATATCTAGTCGAATTCCTCCCTGACCAGACTCCCATCCTGGCATCAGGGGTCGGTTTACAAGGGTTTGGTGGTTGTAACTGAGGCTGATATTTTGTTTTCGCAGGATAAAAGGGGTCAAGTACTGACAGGTACATCTCCCAACACGAACTGCGTATCCTTCCTTCTCATTTCAAACAGGATGTAATAATTATTCGTAATTACAAATGCTTATTGGAACACTGATTATATATGTGATTATTTCCAGCAAAACCATTATTCCTCTCTACAAGTCAGCACCAAACCCAATACTGCCCACAATCTCATTCTAATTTCTGTGATTTCGCTTGATATCATAACGTGGTTAACGTGTGGTACCGGTACTCAGTAAACTTGATTCTTTCTGTGTCAGTACTTTCACGTTATATACTGGAAAGAGTGTGCAACAAAATTGTAGGATACAGACGTGACAGTACAAATTTTAAAAACCAAAACCTTTTGAACCCTCCTACATCAACTCCACGTCGTGAAATAGTGTACTAAATTAATAGCTTACCAGGCTACTGTGATGACTACATAGAAAAAGTTATTGGCACACAGGTTGAGTAGAATGACCCCCAGGGGACTGGATCTGTAATGCATAGGTACATCTTATCAAAATGGGCCAAATAATATTCACAGTTTTGTGTTATCTTTCATTACTGGATAAAGTGAGGTCGCGACACCAAAGTAATCGAGTTTTTCCTAAATAACAAAAATCTGTCATTTCTGGCATTTTTGTACAAATTTGACATCGAGGGGATTCAAAATCAGCAAAAAATAAAGTTGCCTCCAGTGGGCATCGAACTCACAACACCAACCATCTATGGATTAGAATCCTAATGCCTTACCCACTCAGCCAATCTGTCATTCCTCACCAGTATCAGATTTTCAGACCCTAATAAAGTCATGCTCTATTGAGTGAAATGGAGCATGAAACAAAGTTAGAACATTCTGTTCAACAATTGTCTCTGTTGCTGAGTGGGTAAGGCATTAGAATTCTATTCCTTAGATGGTTAGTGTTGTGAGTTCACTTCCTACTGGAGGCAACTTTATTTTTTGCTGATTTTGATACCCCTAGATGTTAGTTTTTGTACAAAAATGCCAGAAATGTTAGATTTGTGTTATTTAGGAAAAACTCGAATGATGTAAACAAACGGGCGTCTTTTATTTAAGTTCCAACATGATACCGTTTGGTCATGACCCCCAATAAACCCCCCTGGAATAAAGCGTTTCTGTTCTGTTTCTGTTCTGTCCATCCTCCTTGTTTACCCTACAGAGGCACTATCTTTATGGAAAGAAAGAAGAAATTCAGAGTGATCCCACAGTATAACGTGAAATAAAGGTAGTAATGGGGAGGAAGTTTCCCACGACCGAGCCAAAAATTATCTTTATTGTTCTGTCGGTGGATATGTCTCTATTCGGTGGTTCTGTCGGTGGATGTGTAACTATTCGGTGGGTAATAACTAACTATTGTTGGTACAATGGATGTTACTGCCAGACTATAGTATCTGTCAAATCTTGTACCAAATTTCAGACTTTCTTTGTTGGATCTAGTTTTGTCTGCGGCACTGTTTTGGTCCAACATTCCTGTGCTCTTTTAAAACCGCATTTGCGCCAAACAACGGTTTTGCTTTACAAACATTCGTACTCTTTGTAAATTTCTGTAATTTCAACCACAAGCAAGAGGTCAAGTGACGCAAGCTTTTTATTTAGCTTGCCTGGAACCCACTGGCATTGAATTTTGTTGTAAATGTGAAGAAATGCGATGTCTGGTGATTATTCCTTGCCACGGACACAATATATTTTAAAACTGAAACCTGCGGGTTGAATTCAAATGATCTGCAAGTGTGTGAGAGGTCAGCAGGTGTGGCACCAGAGGTGAATCTCAAGAATCCATTGAATGCAGGTGACATAGCATGCAAGGTGGGATCCACCCTGGTTTTAAAACTCAGGACAGATGTCACCTAAAGTCTAAAACAGGTACATCAGTGACCCACAAAAGGATTATGTCCTCCAAAAATTTCACTGGTGTGTATATGACCAGCAATGCAAGGCAAACAGTATCTTGCAACTTTGATAGACTCCAAGGTACCCGTCAAGATGATTACATAGCCGAATTTCCTGTCAGAATTTCTGACCGATTCTAGAAATAAGAGAACCTACATCCAATTTTAAACGCTATTCTCCCAGTTTATTACCTGAGTGACTTCTCCATCACAACTGCGAAAGAAAGGAGCAGCGCAGTAACGATGAGCCAAACAGCAACAACAAAGGCAATGGACACAGTGTGAATGTGAACTGTGTTTACTTCTGGATCATCGGTATAGTGATACAGGCTGAAATGAAACAAAACCAAGCATTAAGCAGTCCTTAAGCAATCCACTGTTATGAGGTATCTAATTGTTGGTTCAGCCCATTTTTTACATTTAGTTTTTGTCTAGATTCTTTGAAATTGCCACTATAGTTTGAGAGAAAAAACAAACAAACAGGTAACTGTCCTGATCGCCATATCAGTGTCAAATTTGTCCTACCTGTAATTGGACGTATCCATGAATTCATATGTGTTGTGTTCAAAATCTACGTGACCATCGCCATCCTCCACCGAACGTCGACGACGTATCATGCGCAATACAGTTTCCTCTAGCATCGTACCTGTTCATGAAATGAGTTGAACAGTCGAAATGTCTGGTGGATCGATAGTCATGTAATTCGTGAACAAAATTTGTTGAAAATAGGGTCACAGGCAGCGGCTTTCCTTCCATCATGCAATGGGTATTTATGTAAATAATAGCAGACACTCATGAATGCTTCATCTGGTTTGTCAACGAGCTTCATTACAAATGTCCTTACAGTTACGTATATAGCAAGTTTAACAACAAATGAACTAAATTTTGCAGACTGATTTCCTTTATCAATAATGTAGATTTTATGAAAACAAACATTGTTTACTTACTTGTTTATTGTTCACGCTTGTTGAAATTTTTAGGAATGTCGCATTTATTCCGTCTATGAGTTCACCTCATCTCCAGCAGACGGTTATTTGAAGTAGCTACATCTAGCTGTCAAGGCTAAAGTCATTAAGGTCATATTAATATAACCAGAGTAATGAACAAAACGATATGCGGCACATAAATCGCGAATGCTACGGTTTTTCAACAGTTACATAGATAATGGTGAACCGAAAGAAGCTGTTGTGCCAACTGCGCCACAATAGGGCTTCGTGGGTACCATGCAATGTACCATACAATGCCTAAGTTAGGTATTTGCATTGTATACTGTTTACCAGTTTTAGCCAGCAAAGCATGTACCCTGGAGGGCTTACTGGTTCTGATTAACGTGTGTAAATTCTGAAACAAGAACAGTATGAGAATGTCTGTATTGAAAATGACAACAAACATTATGATTTTCACTTCAAGAATACAAATAAATAGTTTCAAATGTGGAACTCACTTTGACACTGGACAAAGAGTATTTTCTTAGCTCCTTTGCTGTTATTTCAATATTACATCACAACAACCTGCTGGAGGGTTTTGCAGGAATTATCACAGACCCATTGACCACTGGTTGTGTTTGGATCCGTTTTTCTATTCCTTGTACTTTTTCAAGTACTAAGTTTAAGGGAACTATATTATTCTCTGAACAATCTCTTTTGAACATACTGAACTCACCTGATATTTTTCTTTAAAAACCTTCCAAAGGCCGAACAGCCAGTTGGCTCGGGTTTACAAGCTCCAGTCTATTTCGGGGAGGCAATTGTGGATAATGGATAGGGATTGGTGGGGCCTGTGATCTGGAGTGGAGCCAGAGAACAGTTTTTCAGCCCGGGATCAGATACTGACAGCTTTTATGTTACCATTGTAAAGCGCAGTTCAGGGAATGTAAAGATAAATATTACTTGATTCTGTCATAGAATTTCAACATTTTTGCCAAGCCTCCTTTCCGCAAATAAAAACACACCAAGAACTCTGACTTTCTTGTGCTTTCATTACAAACTATGGAAAGAGAAGAACTTTGCGTTCTTTGCATTCTTGCCTCCAATTCTGAAGCTCCAGTGTTTTTCAGGATACTTCTTACATTTATAATTACCACTTTCCTTAAACGAAACATTTTCATTGTATATCTTGTTATCCGAAAGATTTCTTTGCACAAAAATAACTGTCACTACTTGGAACCAGGCGATATATGCAAACAGGGTTCTTTCACAAATACAGAAAATTAGTATTTAGGAAAAGATTTAGGTGATGGTTAAATGTTCTTTATTTTGGGACAGAACATTCTAGTTTTTTTCAAAATGGGGAGGTTTTCATCTAATTGGATGAATTAGATGAATTGGACAGATGCAGTGGTGTATGAAATAGGTGCTTTTTTAAAGTTCCCCACAAGCACAGTTGACTCTGTGGTGTAATGGTTAAAGCAGTTGGAATATAAGCAGGAGATCCTGCTTTTACTTTTGTAAAAATTCTTTTTGTCCAATTCAACTAATTCGACAAGACTTTTGAAAAAAATCGATTGTAAATCAGGGTCACTTCAATTGATGTATCAGTCACCAACTTTTATGGGCAGTTACACCTCTTGGTGTGCGGGGTAAGTTACCACAAAATCCAGTAATGAGAGCCAGAGAGTACGTGGACCAGTCAGAACTGAGTAATCTTACTGCAAAGTCTAAATTAACTCGATCTAGTAAGCAATTTCTGGGTACGCTCAAAACTTCTTGTGAACAATTGAAATTGTTACACAATTAACTGCCTGTCACGAAAAAAGAGCGTCACTTGTCGATTTTGTGAGACTTTATAACCAATTCAGACCTGAAAATTCTGTGGAATTTTAGTGCTTTAAATCCATTGTTTAAAACATTACCTTACGCCATTTGCTGAATCCGTTAAGCCGTGTGTGGAGTTATTTGGATGGAGGGAAAATGCCTCTACTCCCCTAAAGGCAGGGTAACCATAAATCTGACAAAGTTGACATATATGTTCCTCAAAAATGTGGTATTGATGCTCAAACTTAATCAACATGTTGAGATAGCATTGTTTACTGTATCTGTGTTCCAAAATAAATTATGTTTCTTGGTCAAATGATTCAATAGTGACAACCAAAACAGACTAAATATCAAGGAGTGAAGAATTTCACTTTGGTGACTGTTACGTCTTAATTTTTCCACACTAGATGAGTAGGTACCAACGTCAGGTTGGTTTTTGCAAGGTGAGATTGAACTTTGGAAAACTCTGAGAAATTGAAAATTTCAGCTTGGGTGGAGGGAGGCAGCCATCTGGATCTATCCAGATTGATGTAGATCAAGATAATTATTGAGTTCTTTTTTATCTAGATTTACACCCAGATCTGTATTGTCACTTATCACCCACTAACTTACTGGTTTGTTGGAAACCAATTGGTAACTCATGGCAACAAATCATGATCTTCAATCTCCTGGGGCTATCTACAACCCATAATGAGTAACAACCTCAAAATATACGCTGAACTAACAAATTGATTTTAATCACCCACTATCTGACTGGTTGTTAGGGGCAGCCAATGGTAACCCAGAGCAACCAACAATAGATCTTAAATCTTCTTAGAGTATCCCCATCCATAATGAGTAACACACCTCAAAATATGCCCCAAACTGACAAAGTCCTATTGTCATTCACTAAATGACTGGTTGCTAGTGACAGACAATGGTAACCAGGACAGCCAATGATGGATATTTAATATTTTTAGGCTATTTTCCATGAATAATTGGAATAATTTCTCAAAATATGCCCTAAAGTAACAAATTTATATTATCATTCACTAAGTGAGTGGTTCCTAAGGGCAACCAATTGTTGCCAACCAGTGATGCATCTTCAATATTCTGAAATTACCCTCCACCAAAAATGGGTGAAACACCTTAAAATATACCCCAAACTGACAAATGCTCAAATATCGCCCACCAAATATCTGGTTGATAGGGGATAAATGGTAAGCAACCAATGATATAGCTTCAATGTTCTGAGACTATCCTCCACCATAATGAGTGAAACAGCTCAAAATATGCCCAAACCAACAAATTTCCCACCACCATCCACTAATCTGGTTGTGAGGAGCAACCAGTGAAAGAGATCTAAATCTGGATTGATTTAGATACAGAGTGTGGTAAGTCAAACTAAATGGCTGCCAAAGGTCTTTCCACCCAAACTTTAATTATGAGCTTTTCCGATCTTAATCTAGATTGATTTAAATGATCTAGATTGATTTAAATATCACCAAAGGTCTCCTTCACCAAAACTGGAATTTTCAGTTCAAGTTTTCTCGGTTGTCTGATATTCGTTTCAATCTCATATGACGTGGATTTAGTGTCATTTCTTGTAAACGTCACCTTTTGTGAAATAATATTATTTGTATTGCATGGAAAAACCTCTAACGGTTACCGTCTACACAAATCATCAAGAAATGAAATATATATAAAATTTGTGATGACACAAGATACCTTTCTGAAGTGAGGATGAAATATATAATTTGTAGTTTTTCATCGATTTCACTTGCCCGCGCAATCGTAGAAGATGTATCTTGTCAATTTTTTTTGCCGAGTATCAAATAAAAAGTATTTTGAATTTAATTGTTTAGATTCCTGTTTGAAAAAAACATATTCGAAGTCTTATATTTCTAATACTAATAATAAAAAGTGTGATTATCGCGTAACATAGCAATACTATTGATCAGCTTACAATGATGCTACTATGAACACACAGTTTACCAGTTACTGTGCAAATATGGTCTGTACCAATAGCAGCGATGTATTTATGAGAATGTAGAAGTAATACCTTAGTTGGAAGAATGTGAGTGAAATACAAATTTCCTGAAAGAAAGGAACTTCTGAGCTCTCGCTTCAGAGCAGGCTATTCTACCTTTGTAAATATTTGTTAAAAATGTCTTTGCCATATATCACTACCATATTCAGAGAGTTGAGTATCAGATCTGGAACGCTGACAGAGGCGCATGGAGCAATGTTGGGCGAATGCCCTGGGACCATATTTTCTTTGGGGGGTTTTGGGAATTTGTTTCATAATATAGGACCAGTGCACCTTCCTGAAGGATTAGCACCCCTCGGTGGGGAATCCTCGATCCATCCGTACAGAAACTGGATTATAGTGTCCAGAAATTATTGGTGGCTTGTTAGAGTCACCTTAGTGGTTAAGTCGGGGGATTGGTAACATCCTGTCCCAAGCCTTTGGCAGTTTTATGATAATTAGGCGTACTTTAAGGGCAGATGGTGTAATCGTCTTAGGCACTTGCGTCTACAGCTGCGGCTCCAGGATTTCTTGTTAGTTGAAGCACAATGCCATTTGACAATTAATATTTTTTTCTAAAATCCCCTGAAAATCAATGAATTAATGAGGAAAATCAACCAATTTGTGTTCAATTCTTAAATCCATAAGAGTGCGCATATGTGTCTGGAAATTAAGTCTACGCTTCTATGTGTTACATGTCGGCTGTTTGGAGAGCTGTAGTTGCCATATTTGTTGTTCTACTGATCCAACCACGTCTGAGGTAAGTGCACTAATTTCCTTATCTAATTCAGCGACAAATTCGCTGCAAACCATTAGATTAGCAATACCAAGTGGTACAGTTGTCATTGTGCCAGTGGAATCTTTTCAATTATCACTGGAAGTCGAATAATTGTAGCAAACATGTCCTACAAGAGGCAGAAACCAGCATCTTCTGCTATTGATTAACATGGAGAATGTATGGTGTTGGGAGAAATGCTGCTTTACACAAACACTAGTTCAAAACGCTACCGACTTCCAAATTATTCCAGTCTATCGTCATTTCTTATCTACACTTTTGGTACAAAACCATTTCTAAAATAGTTTTACGCAATAAATGTTTTAGTAATATTTGGTTGCACTTTTTACTCTGAGATGTTCTTTTTTATGCTTGGATCTATGATAAGTAGAGGGATTTATGTATTGACTGATGATTGATTAAGTTCAAAGAAAGGATCGTCTCTGAAAAGGACATGAGGTTTTCATGCTCTCAACAAAAAATAACTACATTGAATTGAACGCACACGTGTATTATTGACTACAGTGTATGCACACACGTGCGCAAATACACATGACACGTAAAACAATATGAATAATAGTTTTGGTTATTAGTTCGTGTATAAAAAAGTGATATCGAATGAAACAGTGGCCAAAGCCATTCGCACTCTTCACACGCTCCTTGAACAACGGTGATAGTGAAAGAAGCATAGATAATTCTACTAGTTCAGATAGTGAACAACAGAAAAAGTATCATGACTTTGTTTGGTCTTGTTCTTCAAGATGCGGTGTCGGTGGAGTAAAAAGCTACAGATTTTGAACATTATCTTTAGCAATATCTTTGATTATTTCCAGAAATTAACAGTGCGATTTTGGCATTGTTTTCAAATTCAAATAGTTTTTTGTTTCTCTACTAGCCATGCATGTATTAACTCCTTGCAGATCATCAATATTACAACTCACAAGTATTCCAGAGTAAAATTAAGATATTAGAGTCCACTGGTACACCGGAAACGTAAAAAAAAACTCTTTAAATTTTTCGCAAACATGATTTTCGCCTTGGCGAACTTTAACATTTACTAAACTGCTATTTTTGAACTTTAAAATTGAAACTTCGACAGTTGGCATGAAAACAAAATAACAAGACAGTTTCTTTTGCGTGGGCATGAAAAAATGCTCTACTATTTGTAGTTTGGAATATAGAGAGTGGAGCAAGTTAATCATACTGTCTTGACAGGAAATACTTGCCAGTTTCACTCAGAAGAGATTAAATGTAATTACAGTGCTATTAATTATTATATTCTTGACTGGCCTTTCTTGTAAAAGTGTTTTTCATTTATCAGTCAAATTCATCAAATTTAACCACTATTTAATAATTGTAATTATTCTTATTTGAAAAATTATTATTATTAAACTGTGAACGGTTAAGAGAATTTTCTTGCCAAAAATCTTGGTTTTTACCACCAGAATAGAGGTATTGTGGGCTGGAGAGTCCAGCAATATTCCCCCCCCCCCAGAATTAAATCTTCTCATGGACAAATTTGACTTTGGATTTGAATCACGAAAATATTCCCCCTCCCCTCTATCAAATGGAAGCTCCTCATGAAGCACTTTGACTTTAGAAGTGAATCCTGAAAATGCCCCCACTACCAAAAAATCAACGGAGAGCCTTTCCGTGTGTGTGTGCAGAACACTATTTTTACCGGAAGGTTACCATCTCATTTACCAAGTAATACGAAAAGAGAAATAAGTTTAAGGATAAAATAAATTTTGAAGGAAAGTATTCAATATTCACAGGTATCTGCTGTTAATCGATTTTCTATTCATAAAAACACACTAGGGGTTCAAGAAACAGTTTAATGTGCAGTTAACTTGTGGCTTAATTTCCATTTGTAATGATGACATTATTGAACATACGAGGCCTTCTTTTCATGCGGGCAGTTTAAAGTTTACATCAAATTGTGACCTTCATGAAGTTCATGGACAACAAACCAGGTGTAACATAATGTATCATTTTGCCAACCTGTTTGTTGATTTATTCATAGACCATCATATCATATTAGGCGTTTTATTTTGAAATATTGACAGGTAATGAGGAATTTTAGATAGGGATTTTTGATAAAAAAGGGGTTGAATTTTTCGAAAAATGTTTACAGATTCATGAATTCAAAATGTCAAAAGAATAGGCAAATGAATAAATGCTCGATTATTTCTGGGCATAAATAAGAAAACCCCAAATACCCCGATCAATAGGAGAAAATTAGGAATTACGCCTGAACCAATCAGTGGTCTGCCACGCTACAACCCCTATTCACTAAATCTGCAAAGGTGTGAAACAGGGAATTCAATTGGCCTGTTTGCACGCAATTTCGGCCTCTTAATTAAAAAGAAATCTCCTAATGGGATTATCATGACGCGCCCACCTGCTGGGATACTCTCATATTACTTGCATTTTCGACTACCACGAACTGAGATAATCATGATGTAATATAAGTACACACCATGACACTCACATGAACATATTGACATTTAAGCAAAAAATAGCAACCCAATGGAGTTTTTCGTCCTCAACCTTACTGCAGCAGATCTGGCAACTTTGTGTTAAAAGTTTAAGTTCTCAATTTTTATTTGATGATAATCCAGGTTGAAAATATGCAAGCAAACAGATAATTCCTTATTCTATAAAACTATGTTAATTTTGTACAGAATGACTTAAGTCTATTTAGTGGAAGTTAAATTTGCCATATCAACCTGAACATTTCAGTTCTGTTAATTATTTAGATTAACAAAGTTTGCAGATCTGCCAGAATAAGGTTAAGGACAAAAAACTCCAATGAACTTAATCCAAAAACTCTTTCGACAGTCCGCGAGTTTGACTAAAAGCCATATTGGACTTCCACGCATATTGCGGAAAACGGAAACAGAAATAATTTTAACAAGAAAGTCCTCCTGCGTGAACGCAAGAGGCATACCGCCCGCCGCCCCCAAAAAAAAAAAATTAAAAAAAAAAAGAAATTAAAAAAAATTTTTTAAAAAAATTTTTCGGGGGGGGTACTCAGCCTGAGTACCCCCCCTGGGACCAGACCTGAGTACCCCCCCAGGACCAGACCTGAGTACCCCCCTGGGACCAGACCTGAGTACCCCCCCGGACCAGACCTGAGTACCCCCCCGGACTGGACCTGAGTACCCCCCCAGGACCAGACCTGAGTACCCCCCGGGACTGAGGACCCCCCTGGGACTGAGTACCCCCCCGGAACCGGACTTGAGTACCCCCCCCCCAGACCAGAC